>JANRGW010008679.1:0-43611 GCA_024733675.1 Psilopsiagon aymara | reverse complement strand
CATCCCTCCAGGAGCAGAAGGAAGAAAAAGGGGGAAGTGAGTGAACAAACTGCGTGGCTGATTTATGGCTTAAACCATGACAAATGCCTGCAGAGAGTTAGTGCAGTCCTTCCAGATTAAAAGGAAAAAGTAAAACAAGAACTGCCCTGTGAGAAACCATAAGGTCTTGGTAGCAGGAGACAACAGCAATGCTTTCCTGCACTACACAGATAAAACTGAATTCAGATTGGCTCAATTGAAGGAGTCTTTTGGTCTGTCAACCTTCTACCAGTCTCATCTCCACTTTATAAACCATGAGCTAACATGTATCTTACTAACATGCTTTCAATTGCTTGTTCCTTCTGGGGACCAGCTCTTCTACCAGCACTTCCTGGGTGTCCAGAAATGTAGAGAAAGGACTAGAGGATGACACTGTTGTGGTTTAACCCCAGCTGGCAACTAAGCACCACATAGGACTGGGGAGAGAACTGTTTCACTAAAGGTGAGAAAACTCATGGGTTGAAGTAAGACAGTTTAACAGGTAAAGCAAAAGCCATGCACACAATCAAAGCTAAACAAGGAATTAATTTTCTGCTTCCCATTGGTAGGCATTCAGCTATTCGCAAGAATTCAGGGCTCCATCACGCGTAACGGTTACTTCTTCTTCCCCCAGCTTTATGTTTTCAGCATGACACCATATGGTCTGGGATATCCCTTGGGTCAGTTGGGGTCAGATGCCCCAGCTCTGTCCCCTCCCAACTTCTTGAGCACTCCCAGCCTCCACACTGGTGGGGAGGTGTGAGAAGAAAAGGCCTTGACTGCTCAGAATTAAAACACCCATTAATTATCAACACTGTTTCCAGCACAAATCTAAAGCATAGCCCCATACCAGTGACTATGAAGAAAATTAACTCTGTCCTAGCCAAAATCAGCATAGGCATGCACCAGGCAACAGCAACTAGGTCTAAGACCGAAATTAAACCAGAACAACCCACAACGTAGGCAGAGGAAACAGACTGGTAGGAGCAAGTAAAAAATGGCACGTATTTGGACTTGCATGAAGAAAGGTGGACAGAATTCCAGTTTACTAGGAGCATGTGACTATTTGCTCTTTCTTTCGTTCTTTTTGTAAGAGTTTGGTGCTTATGATGAACACAGCAACTGGCACCTAAGTCTGATTCTACACGGGATACCATAGCTTCAATAGAGCAGGCTCTTTGGTCTGCCAATGGTTAAATGATAAGAGGAACAAGTGCCATCGACTTGCTCCCAGTTTGCCTCAAAGATTATCATGGCCAAATTAGTAAGAGTAATGGCTGACTTGGGTTTAAGCAATGTGCTAAATCTTACCTGATATGGCTGCAGGCATAAACTTTATACTTGTCCTTTGTATCCAACTTGTCCCTGCTTTCAAAGGCAAGTTTCAAGTTCCACATGAACTCCATAGAAACTATTTACATTTTCCTGATGTATCAATGACACATTTTGACTTCATGATCTGACTAGCAACGATCTGATGTAATTTATATCCACTGCTAAACATGATGCATTATACTAACACAAAAAAAGCAACTAACAATCAATTTCTCCTTGCAGTGTGCATGTCTGAAGCCTGCAGAAATCAATATCTGGTACTTTGTCTTTTACCTAAGAAAGCTGCTGATCTCTCCAGTTTTTCGAAACATCTGCAGATACTTTTGTGTGTATTTTTAGTTGGTTTATGCTCTACAGCAAGAAGCCATTTTAACTGCCTGCTGGGCTGGGAAAAAGAGAAGGATGTGAATCAGCTCTTTCTTCTCTCATCAGTAATTTGTACACATCTTGTTTTCACAGCCTTTTGTTGATAACAGAAGCTGAGATCTGACACATACATCTTTCAGCTTGAGCTAACCACTATTTCCCCAAATACAAACTGGTCACAGACCTCTGTGATCTGGCTGTCCTTGATCTCTATTTTTGATCCAGGGAATGTTTGAATAACTCAAAGTTATAAAGTCATAAAGGAATTCATCACAGGTTTCATAAAAAGCTTTCTTGTCATCCATTATGTTTATAGCTTCGCGATTAGTAAATAAACCCATCTCCTATCAGCATTCTCAAAATGCCAAGGGCTACAAAACTGGGGGAAAACACCCAAAAGGCAGCTGCATGATACACAACTAATCCCTTACAAAACACAAATAGCTCAACAATTGGTTCAAGCACAGCACTTTGCCAATTTTAAAAGGAGCAGAGAGGATGTTGTGAAACACACTCACAGATAAAAGGCTTAGGCAAGATGTATTCCCAGATCCCTCTATTCTAAAATTCTTTTTCCCCTACACTGAAATAGAGGGTGCAATGAACAACCTAAAAAGTGCTGGAACCATTTTGGGAAGTACAGCCACCATAGGCGATCAGGAGTACAGAGCTCCATACCTGTATGTTGAATAATCATCAGCCATAGAATCAAAGAATGGTTACAGTTGGAAGGGACCTTCAGATCCAACCCCCCTTCCAAAACTTTCCACTAAACAAGGTGGCTCAAAGCCCCATCTAACCTTGCCTTGAACACTTTCAGGTATGGGGCAGCCACAACTTCTCTGGGCAACCTGTTCCGATGTATTAGGAGACTACAATGAAGAACTTCTTCCTAATATCTAATCTAAATGTACCTTCTATCAGCTTAAAGCTATTCCCCCTTGTCCTGTCACTTGTCCCCCTTTGCCTTGTAAAAAATCCCTCTCCAGCTCTCTTGAAGGCCTCTTTAGGCATCAGTCAAACCTCAACGCTTGCTTAAGTTCAGCTGTTTCCTAGCTTTGCTGAAGCTGTCTAACCATGAAGCCAGGCTCAGGTCTGCAGTCAGTGAGTGAAACACAGAGCACGATGCCCATCTCACCGTAGTGCCCAGCACAGGAGCACCCAGGCCACTGGGGAAGTGCTATTGCACAGGTACCCTCCAGGAACTGGAGGGAAATGATGTTGGGAAGCTCAACAAACAGAAAACATGGATCCAGGCAACACGGCCATCCACCGGCCTCTGACCCGGCCTTAGGCTTAGACCCAGGGCCAGGCCCAGGCCGGAGGCAGTGCCCCGCAGCACCACGTGCCACCACCCGCTGCTGCGGACATCGAAGCCTCCCACTTGCTCCTCTCCCCTACCCGCCATCCTCCCTCGCTCACTGCCCGGCCACCCCGACTCACGCAGATGGAGATCCGCAGCACCCCCCGCTGATAGTCCCTGTACAGCTCCGCCGCCTCCCTGCTGCATTCGATGCAGCGGTAGGCGCCAAGCGCCGCCATGGTGGGCGAGTGCACGCCCCGGCCTGTCAGCTCTTCAAACCGCCTCGCTTCCGCGTTCGGAGGCGGACCCGCGCCGCCGAGCATTCTGGGAATTGTGGTTTTCTGCCGGCGCAGACTGCCGGGCTTTGCCGGTGTGGGACTCCATGTCCCAGGGGGAAGCGCTGCGGCGCCCGCCTACCTGATGGCGGGCCCGAGAGGGAGCGCCCTCTGTCCCCGGGCTAGGCGGAAGAGGTGCGCATGCGCCCTGGGAAGATGGCACCTGCTGGGGGCTGCTGGGCTGTGCGGTGGCCGTGGGTGTTGCTGGCCGTGCTGGCCGCGGCCCGGGCCTCTTCGGCTTTGTCCCTGCTAAACCAGGAGCTGCACCGGCACCGGCAGCGCCAGGGCCCGGCGGGAGGCTGCGCCTCGGCGGGAGAGTGGCCAGAGCAGTACTTGGCCGAGTGCGGTGAGTCGGGGGCGTTGCCCTGATGATCGCCCTCAGCCCGGGGCGGGGTGAGGCGGCCGTGAGCCCGGCAGCGCGGCGGAGCCCTGGTGCCGGGGGGTGGTTCCCCGCTCCCCTCGCCTCTCCCTCCTCGCCACTGTGGAGGGTGGCGGGAGAAGAGGAAAGCGTGGCCGCGCCTCGCTTCCCCTCATCCTACCCCACCCTGAAGCGCCGAGGGGACGCCGGCTCGACGCGGTGCGTGGTCCCGCCCGTCGATGCGAGGGCCGGCTGTATGCCTTACTGCTGTTTAGTTGACTCATGCTGAGGAATCTTCTGTGTGAGCTACAGACCCGAGTAGTGCTGTGCCGCTCGGAGCGGAGATGAGAACACTGCTGTGGGGCTGAGCGGGGGAAAAGCGCTCGCTCCTGGAAAGGGAAAGCCATAGGGTCTATTGTATCTGTCACACACCTTTGAGGATTCCTGTTGTCCCACTCCCCAACCTGCCAAGTCTAGCTGCTGTGCTCTGCGTGCTTTTTAAACTCGGCGCTCAGTAACACAAAGACATGCCAACTCTTCGTGCTCATATTGTCGAGTTGAATACGGCGTGATTCATTTTCAACTAGAGTTATAGATATTTTGCTGGTCAACTGAATGCTTTGCTTTACAAGCGCCCCAAGGTCAGGTAGCAGATCTTCTGGTCTTAGAATCATAGAATGGTTAAAGGTAGAAGTTAATTGATAGCTTGTAATACAGGTGCAGATAAAACTTTTTTTTTTTTTTAAATGTGAATGTGTTTAAATATCTGTTGCATCAGGGTCATGTGACTTAAGTAATCTGTTATGATCTTTGATCATGAGCATAGTGTGAATGTGCTGTCAAAAATAGCAGTCTGAACCACAGTGTACATGTAATACAGATGAAGAAAAAGGTTTTATCAGTTCAGTGCAATATAGGCACTCATTGTTTATATGAGAATAACTAGTGATGTGTCATAACTACTTAGCTGTCTGCAGGTGTTTTTTTCCCCTTACTTTGTACATTCTGTGCTCATATCAACAATTGCTGTGGTCCCTAAGGACAATACAGTTAGTGTAATCCACTGAAAATCCCAGGCTTTCTAGAAATACCTTGTTAGGGTTTTCCTACATTTGCTTTTTTTTTTCTTTTTTGTTTTCTTCCCCTTCTGTATGTGTGCTGTTTCATCACAGTATGTAAATGCTAAATCAGATTGAGGAAGTTATCTCAGGTGACCATTGCTCCAAGTCATTCAAGCTTAAGCATAAAATGGAAAAGACTTTCACCCAGTGTTGAGATAACAGCTGTATACCATACAAGTTAATAAATGGCAAAGCATTTGATTATATCTCTTCTGGTACTAGAGCATGAATGACTGACTCAGGATACTCCTTCAGAGGTGTATTTGGAAGACTAGATTTTGATTTAATGGTATATGTTACAAAAGTGACCAGTATAACTGAGATTGATACGAGGAATTCTACTTAAATCATGAGGTATGTCAGGTACTTTGCATACACTGATAATAACATAGCCCTTAGTTACAGAACAGCATACTTAACCCTGAAATAGCTGTATATCAGTTTGCTCCTTTCTGTTTGCATCCTGTGGCTAAATAACTTGCCAGTTAAAAGATTTCTTTAAGCTCTCAGTCTTTGTTTTAGTGCAGCTTCCCAGAAGCTGAGAATGTCCTGAATAGTTTCTCTTGTAGCCTACTACAAGATTCAGGATGATTTCTTTGGTTGGTGTTTCTGCTTTTACAGTCAGGCAGTGTGGTATGGTTTTGGCTGTATCTCACTTGCAAACAAAGGCAGATTCATCTTCCCTGTTAGTAGAGAAGTCTGTTGCCCCAACAATTGCAAGGTTTGAAGGATCTTTTTTTTCCCGTGTAACTTGTAATAGGCTGTTTTTACTCCCCACCACCTTATTAAAAAATTCCTTCACTAAATTCTTGCTGTTATGCAGAAAGTGATTCTGAAGGTTGTCTGTGCCTGCATCTTTTTGTTTTGTTAAGCAAAAATTGTTCAGTGAGTCCACAGCAATGGCTCGGCACAGGAGGGTTTGGCCAACATGAAGAACAAAGGGCAGTGTTGAAACCTCTTACTGGCAGTGCTTTTGCTGGAAAACTATGGGAGTCAGCCATTGGACTTTCTGACTTTAAACTGTTCTGCTTTTCACACTGTGGCTTCTTTTGTAAACTTCTCTCACCAGTTATCATTTATGGCTCAACTTAGTTCCAAGTTTCTATTTACAGGGCATGATTTTAGATGCTGTTTTGACTTCTCTTTGCAAGATGACCGTTTCTTTTTCTCTTTTAGTGCTGTACTTGTGAGAAATAGGGAGTTAGCTAATTGCAACCCTTATGTAATCAAAATACAAATATAGCACTGCCTGTAAAAGTGAATTAGAAACATACACTGCCCCCAGCCTTTCCAACTTAGCATAAGATTATATTTACAAACATTTTAGGGCAGGTGATAAAATTGGTATTTGCAAGATGGACTCAAAGAGATAATAACTGTTTATGTGATTTTTCTAGCTTTTTTTTTTTTTGAAGTATTTTGAGTAAATAGAGGCTTTAAGATCTGAACATTAAAAGTTAACGATTCTGTTGGGATAGCGGTTAAAGCACCCTGTAGGTGAAGTAGTGTCTTCTCTAGTCTGTCAGTCTGGGGGGTTCTGTTGATGATTTTTGCTTCTTATCTGTTTCATTTGTTAAACTTTGCTATGCCAACAAGCTGCATTTGACTTATCATAGATTTGAATCAATCTTATACTTTTTGTAATGGCTGTCTTAGTAATGTATCTGTGAGGACCTTTGTAGATGTTCAGTCATTTATGATTTACTATTCTGACTGCTTTATACAGTCTTTATACCTGTTTTCTGGACCTCCAGTAGAAGCTCCTCTTTCCCTACCTCTGTTTGGTCAATTCTGTTTATTTTCCTCTCTGGGATTGGAATGATAATTTTGTCTTTAATTTCTTGGGCCAGAGAATGGAATCATAATGCCAAATGGGGACATGTCTGCACCAAAATTTTCTTATTTGCTTCCAGCTTCCTCTTTTTTTTATCCTATCCCACCCCCCTCTTTTTTTTTTTAGATTTTTTTATTATTATTGGTTTTGTATTTTTAGCCAAAAGCATGAGCTGAAGTAGTAAGAAAACAATTTATGTAAAAGCAGTCATGGCAACTATTACTTCTCTGGATCTGTGGATGTAGTGCTGTGGGCAGAAAGATGCACTTCATGAAAGGTTTGTCCTGCTGAGTGCCCAGTGGGGAAGCTGTTCAGATGAACATGAGGAAGTGTGAGGTGTGATAACGACATATAAGTGTAACACTTTGAGTGCCTAAATGTATTTTATCTCTTTTCCCCCAGATTCATCCTTCTTGCACTTCCATGAATCGGATTGTGACATCGGAGGGACTTCACCTTGTGAATCTGTGATTTCTCTCAAGACAGAAAAAATTTTGGTATGCTATCAAGAATATAATGTACAAAACAATTTTTAGTAGATTGTTGAAGTCACAGATCACTTTAGCTGCATAACCAGTTAGAATAAAGTTCAGTCAAATAACTACAAATAGAATTTACAAATCAGGCAAATAACTACAAATAGAATTTACAAATCAATAGGCATAGGTCCCTAAGAGGGTGCTCATGAAAGTAGTACTGCATCATGAGTCTATAGGGCTAATTGAAGCTGATGTTTCCACTCAAGGCAAACCTTCACCTGGATTAATTTTAATAATTAGTATTTTATTTTTAGGGCTGCTGAAAAAGGGAAAGGTGTTAATTTTTTATCCAGATTAAACCTGAGGAGGCTTACCACAAAATGGGTGTATAGGATTGATAACTTACAATCACTACAGAAATAATGTGTACGTATAATAGAGTTAGAGGCTCCAGACCATGTTTCACTAAATGTGATAACAGCACCGTGTGTGGAGAATATTCTAACAGAAGGAGTGTCTCTGGGTAGAGACATTTTAAGAGGATTATTTTGGAATTTGTTTTTTCTTGCAACACTACTATTAACCTGTTGATCTTAACAAATATAATCTTCAGTCTACATGAGAACACGGGGTTAATGTTATTTCTTTAGTCCAGTAGAGTCACAGACATTGAAAATCTTCATAATTCCCATGTGAATATACAAAGTAGCCGTGGCCAATTTGTAGATATTATTAGCTATGGGGAGCATGAAAACAATGTTGAAATTTGAAACAACTTCTACGAAGGTGGCATTTGGAAATAAAACCACTCTACTGCAAAATCTGCCCAGTCAGTTATTTAATTTGAATATTCTCCTTGATATTGATCAGATTTCTGTGTAAAGGTACCAGTAATTCTTCCTAAAACAGTGAAATGTAAATTAGTTTGTAAGAAATTGCCTGTTTCAAAAAGGTTTTGAAGAGAGCAACTATTCAACCTATTGGGAGTTCTTGCTGTGAGAAGATTCTTCTCATTTCTGGAAGGCAGAATGACTCCTGATGTTTGCATGTAGAACTGCAGGATGGGTAACCTATATCTATTTAGAATTTGTTGAAGTATGAATCCCTTTCCTGTGCCACTCCAAGAACCAAATACTGTTCTGTTATTATATGATAACAAAACAGATGAGGGCAGGGAAAACTGTGATGCTTCTCATGTGGAGTGTCACAGTTCATAGAATATTAATGTAATGCCAGATTCCTTTGGTTGTAGCTTATTTTTCAGTACTTGGTGTGGAATTTTGCTTCATCTTATCTTTTGTCCACAGACCAAGATGTACTGGCTTTTTTTGTTAGTCCACCAAGATAGAGGTTGTACTTTAGTAAAAGTTAAATTTTTTTAACATTAAGACAATTATAGAAGAATAATATTTTGCAGAGTTAAATATTGAAGTTCACTTTCTGAAGTAAGTTTTCTGGAAATTACCAGAAGGCTGCTGTTAACATGAAAAGGTTGTTTCTGGAGGTGTGTGATTTGTAAATATTTATGGTCTGCAATGTAGATGTAGTTTAATAATTGGTATAGCTGCTGAACGCTGGTCATTCTTGTGATGGTTTCAGTGACTTTTTTTCCTATGGGGAAAAGAATTTTTCCATCTGATACTGTAGGTACAGCAGCAGGTGGAGTAGCAGTTCTCAGAATGTTATAGTGTAATCATACATGATCTCTAATGGCAGTAAAATTAAAGTCCATAAAATCCGATTTGCTAATCATTCATACCCTCCAAAATACTCAAATTTTTAGATCAGACCAAACTTTCTTCTCATTCCTGAGATAATTGGATGAACAGGGCAAAAACTGTGCAAAGGGATTTGCCAGTTACTTTTGTGTTTTGTAGATCATTTGAATGTGTGTGTCATAGATGCAAGTAGTGAGGCTACTTTTGAACAAGCAAAAAAGAGTGGACGCGATAGTGACTAGGTGCTGTCTTTTCAGTAGGGGAAATGTGTTAAATATGTTCTCAGAAGTTTAAGGTGTTTAGCTGTCTTCTCTGAAGTTAAAGGTGAAGTTAAAGTGCTGCTTAGTGGAAGCAAAAGAAGAGAACCGGGCAGTGAGAGAAGTTATTTTTTTCCTTTCTTGCTTACTAAAGCAGTTTGGAATGCCTGTCAATTAAATGAGCATTTTGTTCTCTTCTCACATAAATTGCTCTTGTAGGCTTACAGTTGCCCATGGAAAATACTTGTGAAAATGAATAGAGCATTTCTGTATTTCTCAGGGGTTGTCTTTGGCAGTATTAGTTTCTGCAGGAGCATTATTTGGGGAACAGCCATCTTGGATGAGACTACAGTTGACTGAACAAAGCCTGAGACTGAGAGAAAAAGTCATTATTGAAAGGGCAGCCTTTTTTACTCTAGTATGGCACAATTAAGTTAAACTTGTCTTTATTGCTGGAGTGATATTCTTCCAAGTGTTTCATTTCAGTATTTTATTCTTCTGTAGTATCCTTCCCTATGAGGAGATAAAGGAATAATTAATGGGGTAAAGAATATAAACTTTCATCTATAACAGTATGTGTCTTAGACTTCCAAAACTTCATGTTAAGAATACGTAACGAAAAAACATGGGCCACAGGTAAAACTCTGACAGTGGTCTTTCATTGGAGAGGTTTGGTTTTTCTTACATTAGAGAGGAAAACAGCAACACCTGAGTGAAGAGCAGTTTTTCTCCCTGTGGAAAGCTAGGGATGAATTTATTTTCAGTTGCTTTGAGCAATCACATTAGTCTTAACTTTTAGGTAGACGGTATTCTCTGAAGGATTGAAGACACAGGTTTCCTATTAAATTCTGTACTGTTGTCTGCTATACTCTTAAAAACCATTATGTTTTACAGAGTCAAGCGAAGTTGCTTGCAGAGCAGAAGCGATTTCCATTTGCTACTGATAATGACAACACAAATGAAGAACTGGGTAAGATGCCTTACTTAAGGTTTATGCAGGTGAATTTTGTGCTAATTATTAGCACTAAATGTTTTCAAACTAAACTGATGATTCCTCGGTGATGCATTAATTTTAAAGTGATCTTGATAAGCCTGAAAGTACAGTGAGTTTTCTCTGGTCATATAAAGCAAATATGTGTGTCTCTTCCTAAAAATGTTTTCTGCTTTGTTCTCTAGAATTCTTCACTATCTCCGCTTAAGCAAGTGTTCAAAAAGCATTTTGATTTAATCCTCTTGAACAGTCTCAGCTGTTTCCTGCTTCCTTTTCTCTGTAATTATTGATTAAAACTATTCAAACATCTAGAAATTTTTACCAATGGAATATGCTTCCTATCAAGCATAGATCTAGTATTTGTCTTTCCCTTTCCACACACTCTTCCTGTAAATGCTTATAGGCTTTCTGAATTATGTCCTTATGCAAGCTGCTGGCTGATGTTTTTTCAAAGCATGTTCAGCACAGTAAATGAAGGCATTTCAAATAGAACAGCAGGAAATACTTTTCTCAAAGGACTTGAGGAAGGACTTACTTGCACTGCTTCTCCTAACTGATGTCCTCTACAGGAAGCAGAGGTATTATGAGGCAGCAAAGAGATTTTTGAGAGTGTATGCCAAGGAAAGCAGTGGACTGTCTTACATAGAAGAGCAAAGGGAGACTTTACTCATAAGTTGTCTAATGATATTAAAGCAATTTAGTAGTTTTTTGTCGACGTAATTCCTACCTTCACAGGAAAATTTGGGGGCTTAATCTTCTTTGATATTCCTAGCATACCTAACTATGTTCATAGAATCCTGCAGGGAATACTGAACTTAAGGCCAGCAGGAAATATTTTATGCTTTTAGTATGTACTCTGTAGACTTGGAAGATTATGCCAGAAGATCCCTATCTTCATGTTTGGCATGTAGGCTGACACCTACCTACCCACTTGATTTCAAGTATGTCATAATGTAAGGAGCCTGGATCTTTCTTGTTTGTACGTGATACTTTAAACTGTTTGAGAGAAAGTAGTGTGAAATGTGTGGGGCATCCTGAAGCAAAGTTGACACCTAAGTACTAGGGCTAATGGACCACTGTTAGCCCTAGATTTTTTTCATAGTAAGGTACTTGTATTTTTGTAGTATTTAATTAAGATGAAAGATTAATCAAAGACTTAAAATTTAAGAAGCTGATACTGTATCAGCTACTAACTGCCAATCACTTGCCATAGTTCTACAGACATAGTCTATGACCTCCTCTGCTTAACCAAGAGTCTTGGATAAACAAAACAAATGCATTATCAGCAAGACAATGAGTCTTCATTATGTTGCTTCCTCCACTATTTTCCTTAGTACTGGCATGGTTGAGTTAATTTTATTTTACATGCCAACTGTTCTGTGTTCTGGGATTGTAACTGTAAAGATGATACTAAGAACTGTGTAGTCTTGGAGAAGAATGAAATGAGGAAAATTCAAGAGCTCTTCAACCTGTCTTACTCTGCCAATTTTCTTCCCTTTCTTGACAATGCTGTGCCTCTGTACTAAGTGAAGCTTTATGTGTATTGAGGAAAAAGCTTATATTGCACACTATTACTTCCTTCTGCATAATAGAAATGCTCCAAGAATAAGTCAAACTCTAGATTAAATAAATTTCTTACCTGTCTTTCATTTAACTTTGTTCCTCCTGTAATGAGCAGTGCTTAGTGACACTGCTGAAATGATGTGGTTCTGTCTGCATGAAAGATAAGTGTCTGTGTCCTATTAAATACCTTTGTTCCCACTGGCTTATTTATCTCTTCTCATGTTTGAGTAAGTAATTAAGCCAATAGGTGCCTCTACAGCCCTGTCTGCATGACTACTAAAACTCATTAGGAGTATGGGAAAGGTGAATTCCAGCTTTTAGTTCCGCCGTCAGCTGCGCGTGTGAACTGCCTGGGGAAACATTGTACTGTAACAGCTCTAGTCCTCAAGATACTTGTTTTTCTGTGGGCAGTGTAGACAGATCTTAGTCCAGAGCTAAGAACTGTGAGAGATTAAAACATGCAACATGAAACAATCTTGAGATATTCAACTGTCAGAACTGAACTTCAGTCATAAATACATGACCACAGCTTTCCAGTTTTGTGACTTGACTGTGTTTTTATGTCTTGTGGAGATTATGGGAATATGTGTCTAAAAACAGTGGTCTATTTCTTTTTCAAACACTTCGCATCTATTCCATGGCAGGGGGATGTGCATAAACTTTAAAGCTTTTCAGAATTTTAATATGGGTAAAGATTCTGTGGATAATGTATTAAAATGTATTTCAAAAAGTATAATCAGATGGTTTTTGCTGTTTTATTGACATTTATGATGTTTTGTTAGCAATTGCTTACGTGTTGATTGGCAATGGCTTGTATGATGAAGCCATACGACACTTTTCAACAATGCTGCAGGTAAGTTTTCTGTTTGGACCCCTGAAAAATCACTTTATGAAGTTATCCATTACAGCATATACCTTTACTGAATAAATTAGTTATGTATTTTAAAATGAGAGTAATTATTCTAAAAATTTTCTTTTTTTTTTTTCCCTGTCCAATAAGATTACCCCTTAAAATCAGGTGATTCAGTGTCTTGGCTATTTGCTGAGTATTTTTCTTATCTGTAGGAATAATCATTTTTTGGCGCTGACAAAAAGAAAAAGCATCTTCAAAAACCTGACTTGGGCAAAACTAAAATGCATTTAATTAGCATCTTAATGTGTAGGCTGTGATATTTTAATGTGGACTTTTGGGGTGAAAGCATGTTGCCAGCAACGTCAGAAAAAACCTGACAGATCACTTAGAATAGTGGAAGTGGCACATTGCTTTCATGATGATAAGTGTTTTTGTATTCTGGGTTTATCCTTCTTCAGTGGTATTTGATAAGTTTAATATATAAATAAAATGTAACAAATACTTCAACACACTCTGTTTGGCTGACCAAAGAATCTCTTCTGAGAAGTAGAAGGTGACCACTCTTAAAACCAACCCAAACAGTTTAAAAGTTTCAACTAAAGCTGTTTTCAAAATACTGTATTTTTATAGCTAAGAAGCTGAGGAGCATGGACCTGCTTTTTGGTCTAAACTGCTTGTAATACACAAATACAAGCTGAAAGTTAATACTGCCAATACTAACATGTTTGGGGGTTTTGTTTTTAACTCGAATATTATATGGCTTGTACTTCAGTTGAGTTAAAGAGTGGTAATTAAATTTTTCCATAGAATTTATCAGAGGAGCAGAATGTTTTTCTTGTTTTGTTTGATTTGGTGTTTAGCAATCTCTGGTTTTTTTTGTTTTAATATGAGGGTTTTTTTTTTTTACCCTGATGAGAACTCCTGCTTTAAAACCTACTGGACTTCTAAAGAGGAGGCATTGTATTAAGAAGGAAAGAAACATTATATTAAGAAGGAAGAGCAGTATAAGTGAAGATAAGATGCAGTGATTAGAAGATGTGCAAAATGTGTATATAATAGAATACCTCTGCAATGCATACATCTCAGTTGAAATTAATAAAATGGTTATTCTATGTCTGAAAGGCTGTAAAGTGGTTATAATTGTTCACTGTCTTCCATAAGGCATATGAAGTGAATATTAAAACATTTAACAGAACAAAACAACCTTGCTTAGCCACTGTATTAAAAGTAAGGAAATTACCTAAAGCTGCCATTGGCAAGTGTACCCTCAGAATCAGCTCAAGTCTGGCAAGGTGCTGGCATTGGTGTGCCACATATATGTTGTTTTGTCAATGAAATAATTTGCTTCTTGGCAGTTGTCCCAGTTAAAGGAGACCAGGCCTATGCTACATACACTTATAGTACAGCTGTGTTGGTTGCAGGTGTGAAGATGGTGTGATTCCTGACCGTTTTTCAGGGAAACTGACTGCATTGTCATTACTGTGCCAAGAAAAGCAGTTTCGTTGTTGTAGTTCTTCAAATTTGAATGGAAAACCACATTTGAAGTAAATAAAATTGCACAAGAAGTAGCTTCACTGTGTAAGATGTGTCCCCCTAAGTGCCCCAGTTGGAAAGTAGCAGATTTAAATCTAACCCAAGGAAGTTGTGTTTAAAATTTGCAAAAATATTTTGGGAGGATTACCTGCCTGAATACAAATTTCTTCAGGATGTTACAATTTCCTGCTTCCCAATTTTAATTCTCAAATTTAAATTACAAGAAAAACAAGCTTTGAATGGCAGAATCATGTGTTTATTATCACTTCAATGATGTTAGAAGTCAGATAATTATCAGTAAGGTTTTATATAATGAAGGTTGGACAACAGACTGTACTAATGTGCACATAACTTCTTATAGGTGGTCACTGGCACTATAACTGCAGCCTGTTTAGCTTATTTTCCAGACAAATACTCCAGAACAATTCCAGTAAATTGAATTGCAAGTTGCAAGCATGTAAAAGTATGGACCATGATGTAGTCAATTTCTTTGTCTGACAGCTGTGATTGGTCATTGCTTGCTACTTAAGATCAGGAGGAAATAGATACATATTGAAGAAAGATACCTTTTAAAAAAACCAAAGAGACAGTCCAAACCCCAAACAAACACAAACCTCAACTGATTATTGTGCTCATGTTTAATCTTAACAGGAAGAACCAGAGCTGGTTAGTGCAATTTATGGACGAGGAATAGCATATGGAAAAAAAGGACTACATGTGAGTAGATAATTATTTAAATGAATATCTTACAGAATTGTTTGAATCCAAACTATAAGAAGGCCTGTAACAGGAGGAGCCAGTCTTGGTAGGTGCATCCCAAAGTCTTTGTGCTGTCCCTACTATAATGATGTGTCCATCCCTTGGTAGGTGCTTCACGGGGGAATCTAGTATATCATACTGCTCAATCCATGGGCATGTTTGCTTTGTTTGACTATGGAAGTGAAGCAGGGGTGCCAGAGGAGAACATACTCACAATTGTGAGTGGTGGATAGTAAAACTAGGAGCCACAGCCACTTGAGAGAGTTTTCTAATGAGATTGTTATATCACCAGTTTGGACTTTTTCTTTTCTCCAATTAAGTAACTACTTCCAACCTACCATTTACTGAGGACAGTATAAAAATTTAGATAGGCAGGGTGCTGGTGGCATCAACCTGTTTGCCAGTAGTACTTGGTGTAAGTTACAGACAGCACTGATGAGTGCTCATTAAGCACTCACTAGTGTGTGAGAGAGTGTGTGTTGGAGTTCACGTGAGAACTTGAGCAAGCTTTGCTGCCAGGAACAGTACCTATGGAGCTGTAAGCCTAATGTTTATTTACACAGTTTTATGAATAAATTTAGAGGTACAGCACAAAGATGATGTGTACAAGCAAAGTTTATTTTTCTTGTTTATAGCAGATAGGTGGGGTTTTTTTCCAGCTATTTGTAGACTACCACATCTTAAAGTGAATAGCAGAGGTATGAAGGGTTTTAATGTAAACTGACAATTTTCAGAAACTTGGGCAATCTGTTTGTTGTTGTCCTTCAGTCTTCAGGAGTATATTATTTTAAATATGCACAGTTGTTTACTGTGTTTATTTTTCTTCTTTTCAGGATATGAAAAATGCTGAACTTGCTCTGTTTGAGCTCAGTAGGGTGGTTAGTCTAGAGCCAGATCATCCTGAAGTATATGAGCAGCGAGCAGAAGTGAGTATTTTTTGTGTCTTCAGGTTTTTTGAGAAGTTGCTATTATGCAGTGTTTCCAATTATTTCTTGATTCAATGACTAAAGCTCTTATCTGAGTTTTTTTTGTGACTATTCCTCCTTTAAAAATATGCATATTTGCTCTCACACAATGTAATTGTGGAATGTTTATTTTGAAAATGAAACATATGGAATTACAGTAACCAACAGAATAGCATGTGTTGTATGTAGTCTTTAGTTTTTGACATACAATGCAGCAAGATCATGTGGGTTTTGGTGTTTGGTTGTTTGGGGTGTTTTTAATATTATGAATCAAAATATCACTTGAACCTTACCTGTTTGCACTTAGTATCTCCATAGTAAACTTATTGTTAGGATGACCTGGTTAAGTACCAAACTTTTAAAGCATGAGTTTTTCATGAAATAGTTTGTATTCATATTTGTGCATAAAGGTTAAATATAATTCAGATACACAGATATTTTTAATTTTGAAAATCCAGTTTTGTCAATTACAGACTATAAATTTCAAGAAGCAGCTTTGTAGACAGATCAAAGCATAAACATGTATTAAATATTATTATAATTATAATAATAATTATTAATTATAATATGAATGATATGAAATATTATTATATGACAGGGCATACTGTGTGATGTTAATTGCCATAATATGAAATTGCAGTTCACAAGTTTCATGGGTTTAATGATTTGATAGTACATTTGTTGATAACCTTGATCTAAAAATGCAAAAAACATTCAAATAATTGGAAAATACACCATTTTCCTTTGGGGGGAGTATTTTTAAAAAATAAAAAGGTTTGTGAGTACTTTAATTCCATTTTCAGTTGAATGTGTTGAAATAACTTGAAATAGTGTTTTGCTTTGGTTGATTTGTTCTTATTTGGAATACTAGGTTTCTGCAGATGTTATTGGTGATATTTAGGTACACTCAATGCACAAAAATACCAGATTTTTCTCTTTGATTTAAAAGCAGTAGGTACTGAAATTTATATTAGAACTTCTCATCAAATATATTTACTCTGTGTCAGTTGAATCTGGAAAAGAATAATCTTCGTATTTCTAAACCAAATCTCTTCAGCCTGTTTGCTGTAAACTGTTTTTGGTTTATACTCTTAGATATTGTCCCCACTAGGACGAATCAGTGAAGCCTTGTCTGATCTCACCAAAGCTATTCAGCTGCAACCATCAGCACGCCTCTACAGACACAGAGGTACCCTTTACTTCATATCTGAGGTTAGTAGGTTTAGGGTGTTCTGTTTGGTTTTAATTTTATGATGTTGATGAGTATTTTGTTGTTGTTGTTTATCCCAGTTGTCACTTTTGTTCAAAAGCTTCTCTCCTATTTAAAACAAAATAATAACAAACCCCCTGAGTTCCCTGTTGACTTTGACAGTTCAGAGGTATTCTCCAAGTATTTAATCTGCATATCTATTTAATACAGGGAATCAGAGGACAAGTACCTTGTATGACTATCTCAGATTGTTTTGTGTTTGAGGAGTAGGATATGAATAACAGATTTGACTTGATTTATAATCTGCAGCTATATTTAAGAAGTACACAGTCTAAAAGGAAAAAAGTTATTCCCAAGTCAGTGACTGCCCTGTACACTTAAAAAACCCTGAAGAGATCCACACCACACAACAAACAAACCAACCCTATGAAAAGCTAACATCCCATTTTGCTATGTAATCTGTGTGGTGTTTTTACACTTGAATCTAAAACAAGTAACTTTATTTTCAAAGATTGTGTGAATACTAAATAGCAGATATCCCACTTTATTCTTCTGATTTCACTCTACTTCCAGCTACTCTTCCCTTTTTTTTTATTACGTTTTATATAGCATTTGCTGTAAAAGCTGAAAGTGTGTTGCGCATTCCTTATTCTTTGATATTCTGACTGGCAGTCGGAATCATTGCTGCTTAGCTCTGAGACTAACTTCATACGTTAAACAAAATTGTGTAGTTTACTTTTATGAAAGCAAAAGTGTTTATTCCTCTGTATTTGTATGGAGTTCTGTCTGTCATTTAAAATCTGTTTTACCATAGGATTATGCAACAGCCCATGAAGATTTTCAGCACTCACTGGAACTGAACAAGCATCAGCCTATAGCTATGCTTTATAAAGGATTAACCTTTTTTCACAGAGGACTTTTGAAGGTAAAGCTACGTTAAATAATAACTTTTGTTGAACAGTACACTCTATTTGAGATTACTTCTTTAAAACAGTAGAGCATCATAGGTGTTGATACGCTTATTTTCTCACATAAGGAAGACTTTTTAAGATGAAAGAGTTCAAGCAAAATGCAAATGTGTAATACTTCATGACATGACATGTAAATACTGCTGGTCTTGCTTGACCCTGGTAAATCAGTGATAACTGACGTATTTATGGAGTGACTTGGAAAGTGTTTGTATTTGGCACCTCTGCTGATAGCTGGTTATAGTCAAAATTTCTTTCCGTGAAATAGACTCCCTTAGTTTCGTGGAGGGAAAAGGGATGAAGGGGAAAGTAATTTTAAATTATTCTTCAGATGAGCTAAAAAGTAATCAAGGAAACTGCTGATAGAGAGCCCTGCATCTGTACATGTGTATTTCAGTTATATGTGGATTCTGAAATGCTCGTATCTAAATTGAGGGAGCATAGTTGCTCCCTCAGATTTTGAATTTAGCAGGGAAGTTCTTCCCATGCTTTCTTTAATGTTTCACCATTTCCTGACTCTAAACTTCTCTGTGTTTTAGGAGTAGTAGTATTCCACCTGTTTCTTGCTTGTGAGGTCTTTAGAGATACTGCTGCACTTTCTGGAGTGGAAAGTAATTAGATGTGTTTCTATAGTGGACGCTTTTCTGTTTTAGTTCAGTTTTGGGGTTGTTTTGTTGTTTAATATCTGCTAACAGTTTGGGATTCATTAAGAGTTGTATGAAGAAATTCTGAAAGAACCTGGAGACAATCCAGGACTCCTGAATTTCAGTCCAATGTCTTTGGTGGGCAATCACTGCACATTTTTGGGTTGTGTGTTTTGTGTGTTTTTTTGGGGTTTTTTGTTTGGTTATTGGTTTTGGTTTTGGGTTTTTTTTTTTTTTTGATTGGTTGGTTTTGTTTGTGGTTTTGTTTGGTTTGTTTTGTGGTTTTTGTTTGTTGGTTTGTTTTTTAAGCAAATAGGCTACTTTTCTATTTTCTTAGTACCCAAGCTGGTATTTTTTCCCATATTCTCAGTGTATGCTGTGAAAACTTCAGGCTGTCATTCAGATTGCTGTTTGTACCTTATTGTGGCCAAATACTTACTAAATAGTAGTCTGATAATAGTGATACTTGCAAATAGTAGTCTGAATTTCTGATGTTTGATGTGGGCAGCAGAGAGCCTAGAAAGTGGTGGTAGAAATATAACTGAAAAGGGCAAATAATGTCTCAATTTGCAAAATGAAAGTAATATTTTCTTCTTTCTGATAAGGAGATAAACACATTTCTGCACCACCACTTCCTTTCCTCCAATTTCTTTTCTCAGAGGAAGTGCATTCTCTCTTTAGTGTTCAAGTCCTGAGGCTGTGACCTAGTGGGTTTTTCATTCCCAGGTATACCTCTAGCTTCCAGTCAGGTTCAAACTGCCTCTTAAAGGAAGGCTGTATGTGTCATCTGCTAGGTTTCACGAGGCTTGTTCAAAACCAAGATTTACAGTGAGATGGCAGAGTCTTCATTTTGAGTGAAAAGAGATTGTTGGTTTTGGTCATTGCTTTTGGGAATAATCTTCTTGGTTTTAGAACTTACCTAGACTACATGAGCCTATCAGTAATGGTAGGTAATGAACTTATATTTGTTACATTTTGTTCAGTAGATGATTTTTATGCTTCTTGTAGTGCTGAGAATATGTTTGATAGTTTTTCTGAATAAGAATCTTCAAATTGACTGAAGGTGCTCTTGATTTTTTCCGTACAGCACTTAATTTCTTACACTATACACTTCAAAAGCTTTTCGGTCTTTCCTTCATGATACAAAGCAGTTGATTATTACATCATTAATTCTAAGTCTTTATACTGCATTTGCCGATTTATACAGCCAGTCCAGTTTAATACTCTGAGTTCTTAATCCTTTGAAGAGGAAGATTTGTTTGAACGTATGCATATAATTATTTTTAACTATTTTATTTTTATTACGTTTTATTCACAGCAGCAGTACATGCTATTGTGTGAAGATGATCACTTACTGATAGCCTCTTATTCTTTAAGAGAGTGTTTTCAAGCTGTGCAATTAACTCGGAATGCAATAAATGCAATGAAAGGCAGAGTACAGATTTGAAAGGAGTCTTTTGGGCTGAAAAAGTTAAAGTGTGTTGTGAATGAAGAAGGAAGACTATAAGTAGAGACTGCTTTGTCTTAGGAAACAGACTGAGCTTTCAAAATAAACCCTGGAGGGGTTTAATCTGTATTCTATTAAAATGCAAAAAGAATTGCTTATTCCCATAGTGTATTAGACAAAGGAATTCCAACTAAACCTGTCATTGCGGTAAAGAATGTTGCAATATTTCATTTGTTAGATGATGATCATTACCCTATAGGTTTTGTAATAAATTCATTCTTTGCTTGTTCCTTCCAAAGCTTTTGATGAGTAACTTTAAATCCATGGCTAGTAACTATCAAGTATGCTAAAACTAAATGAATGCAGTAAG
This sequence comes from Psilopsiagon aymara, assembly GCA_024733675.1. Lineage (NCBI taxonomy): Eukaryota > Metazoa > Chordata > Aves > Psittaciformes > Psittacidae > Psilopsiagon > Psilopsiagon aymara. The sequence goes on along the minus strand of JANRGW010008679.1, from coordinate 23,184 downwards.
TGACAATTTTTTTTTGTTGATGTCTTTCTGTAGGAAGCCATTGAATCATTCAAAGAAGCTGTGAAGCAGAAAGCAGACTTCACAGATGCATATAAAAGTCTGGGACAAGCCTATAGGTAATTACATTCAGAAATAGTTTTAAAGTCAGTTTTGAATCTGATTGTGTTCTTTAAAATGTACTCTTAAGTTTTACGTGTTTATTACAAAACTCCGCCATTTGATAGTCCCTAAAGCCAATATGGCTGTGTAAGGATATGTTCAATTTAAATAATTTCTAGGTTTGCTTTGTATTTTTAATTCAGTCTCCAGAAGTCTTCCAGACTCAAACATTGGGTAAGTAGCAGTTTTAAGTAAGACGTGTTTTAGGTATGCTAAATTATTTTTAAATGATGGGAATGTTTAATACAAAGTGTTAGTGCTCATCTGAGATTGTGCTGCTTAAATTTATGTAAAACTCATTGTGAAATGCATATTGTTTGTAGACTGCTAGATCCTATATCAATTAATTTCTCACCGAAGACATTTACAGTTCTGAGAATTTAGCTACTTTCCTGTATGGATTATTCTTTATATAGACATGCAGGTTCTTAGCTATTGATGAGGTAAAAGTAAAGTCAATTCCTATTTAGTAAGGTAACTAGTCAGTTTTTTCTTCTTTGGCATAAATATAAATAATTCAAAATTGAATAAAATGTATTACTTTAAAGGGGATCTGCAGGTAACCACTAGGGAGAAAAGTACATATAGTTTTTTTTGTAAGGATGAGAATATAACATAGTCAGCAGCTGCATATCTCTGCCCTTTGTAGTTTTTTCCCCAACCTGCTGTCTTGTCAGCTTTTTAATCCTTGTTTTACATTTTTAGCTTTGGAAAGCACTGAACTACGTCATAGATGCTGCTGCAATATAAATGGATTTTGTGTACCTAGGGTTAAGTTAAATAGGGTTGGTGTACAAGCATTGCATGATCATGTGCTCTTTTTCTTCAGGCTTTATGTTTCCTCAGCATATGCACTGAAGGCAGTGTCAGTTATTAAGTTTATTTTTCTTGCTTTGTGGACTTGTGCCTTACTTACAGTATCTAAATTCTGAACTCAGTGAAGAGTAACTATAATTTCTTCATGAGGTTTTCTGAGATACTGTTTATTGTGGCATGTATTTTCAAGGTGCTAAATCGTAGTCAGTAATTTAGCCTGGAAGATGGGCAGTTGCCATATGTTTCCAATAAATGCATACATGCTTTAATTTTTTTATGTTTGGATGTGGGACTGCCTCTCTAGCTGATCAGTTGTTCTAGCCTGTGCTTAAGAAACCTTAATCTGAAGAAGCTTTATTTTGAAGGAGACTAAAAAAAACCCAAGCCTTAAAATGTCCAATTTTGCATTGCATTGTAGTTGTACAGAGCAAAAGTCACATAGCCAGAGCATTCCTAATCAGCTTAAATGTGTAGCTTTTATTCCCTGTCACTGTCCTCTGCCTCCAGAAGTTTTCTGATCCTCGGGAGGTAGTAGAGGATGGAATATAAAGAAATCCACCTCTGTTTTTTAAGTACTTTATTTACAAAGCACAATTACTGTTGACTCTTCTAAATGCTGAGCAGTTAGAGGCGGCTAGAAGATGAATTGAATGTTGTTTAATAACTGAGGATACTGTAACTAGTGATCAGCCACAAGTCTAAATTACTTTCCCATGAACACTCAGGTCTTAGTACAAGCAGAAATAATAATCCCATTTCTCCAGGGCACTGTTAACTTCAGCTGTCAAATTATTCCTTCCTTCTAAAATCTCATATTTTAAGTTCATGCTTGCTTCTGCATCAAAGAAGTTTCAAATACAGTGGTTAAAAATGCATCTTAAAGAATTCTTTTTACAGTGGAAGTTGACAATTCTTAGTCTGATTTATTCTTCTGTATAACATGAGTTACAGGATTTTACTTATTAATTCCTGTTTCAAATCTAGTGACTTCGGTGTTCGTGCATTTATTTGAAACTAAAGAGCTGTGGTTAATTGCTATTTTGTCTAAAAATCTTTTTTGGTAAATGTATTTATAACTAGTAAATCTTGTTTGTTTTTTCTAGCATTGCTCTTGTTTGGATTTATTTAATTTGATGTGGAAAGAATTTCACAATCTTAAAAACAAATGTACTGTATAAAAAAAAAAAAGGAAGAAAAATTGTGTACTATTTTTATTTTAACTTTTTTTTCCTTGTAATTTTTCTGTGTCTATTTTTACTGAAAGCTGTCCTGCACATCGGGTAATTTCAGTCAATACATTTTTAGTTAGTTTCAGCTTTCAAATACCATATGCTTTCTTCTTATTCAGCATTGAAATAGTATATTTTTAAAAACATGTTGATATTTACAAGTTCAAAAGACCTGTCACAAATAATGTTTTCCAAGAACTTCCACTTCTGTGGTAGTTTTGCTTCTTTTAGTTTTTGAAGAAATACCGTTGCTACGTGTTTTTATGTTTTGTCTGCTGAGGAGATTTGTGGTCTTGGGTTGTATTTCGGAGTACACATTTCTGGGATTGAAAAACTGTGCAGCTGTTCTTTTATTGCCACTAAAGAGCAGTTGCAGAAGTACTGCTTTTGTTAAAGAAATTTTCCATTACTACTGTGTTCCTCTTTAATGATATCCTCTTTGGATGCGTGAAACCAACTTTTAACAAGTCATTTCCTTGTCACTGTTGCTTTCTATATTCTTCACTTTCCACTTTATGGCATTGCCTAGAGAACTTGGCAACTTTGATGCTGCTACAGAGAGCTTCCAGAAGGCTTTGCTCTTAAACCAAAATCATGTTCAGACGTTGCAGCTCAAAGGAATGATGCTTTATCATCATGGTAGCTTAGACGAAGCACTAAAGAGCTTTAAGGTAAGCAGTCCTAAGTAAATACGAAATTAAAATGCTTTAACTAGGACTAGTATTCAACAAGTGTAATAAAATGGATGTTTGGTAAAGTTTTTCGTTCTGAATGCAGGGGGGTTGGAACTAGATGATCTTTAAGGTCTCTTCCAACCCTTAACCGTTCTAGGATTCTATTAGCATTTGAACTAAAATTAATTATTCTTGTGAAGTCTGTCTTTAAAGATTTACAAAAACTTTAGGAATTTTCCTAAAACTAAGATACTTCCTCTGCTTTATGAATTTTTACAACCAAGCTGTTGGAATTGCTTTATCTGTGTTTTGTTGTTTGGGCTTGTTGTGTTTTGTGGTTTTTTAAGTTTGTTTGTTTGTGTTAAACTGGTGATTGTGGTTTTGCTAATGTTTTACTTGCAATCTAAAGCTTTTTTTTTTTGTATCTGATGGAAAAAGGAATGTAGTCTTTGTAATTTTAAGCTTAAAGTAAGCACACAGAGTTCCAGTCCTCTATTTTTTCTATTTTCTTTGTTTTGAAAAACTCAGAATATTTTGTGATTCATTGAGCTTGTAAAAATGTGTGTTTCCATAGGTAAACAAAATCTGGCCTCTCTTCATTGGCATTAAATAACTGCCTCATTTTGTAGACAGAACAATAAAGGCCTGTGTTAATCATGTGTCCATATTATTAAAGCAAGGAACGAAATAAGATGTAGAAACCATTACATCCCTTTCTGAATGAGTGTGTGCTTATCCGAAGGAGAACGCTTTATGTGCATTATTGCATATTCACCTTCTATAACACAGTTTGTAGAAACTGGTGTAATTGAAAAGATATTTCAACTTCTAAGGTGGAGACCCTCTTCTAAGGATATGTAGTTGCTGGAATTGGAGCATTAATTTTTGAATGATACATATGAATTTGCTTATGTGTTTAACATAGAGTAAACAGTCGACTAACACAGTGTAATGCATGAACTAGTGAAGATATGGATGAAAGAAATGGCAGTATATATATGTTGAACCAGCCAAAAATTACTTGTTGCAGTTACTGTCAGGAGTATGTTTATTCAACTATTGTGAAAACTTTTGTAGTTAGAGCAAACATGATCTATTTTCATATCAGCTAGAATGTGGTCCAAAGCATAGTTGTACTGGCAGTAATATATCTTAATAATCAGTTAATGTTTTATGCAGTCTTCTGACCAAACAGGTTAGTTTATTTGAAGATATTTGTTCTGTCTTGATTTATGAGTGTTTTGTTCTTTTAATCTTCTAGAGATGTTTACAGCTAGAGCCGTACAATGAAGTATGCCAGTACATGAAAGGTCTCAGCCATGTTGCAATGGGACAGTTTTATGAAGGTATAAAAGCTCAGACTAAAGTTATGTTAAATGATCCACTACCAGGTCAGAAGGCCAGCCCAGAATATCTGAAAGTGAAATACCTTCGAGGTTAGTTTTAATTGATTTTGTTTTATTATTTCAATTTTCTGAAATCCTTCAGGAACTCTTAAAGTGCAAGCATGCTTGTAGTTATACCATTTTAAGGAAACCATCATACGTTCTCATGAGCATTGTTTAGTATGTCTCTTTAAAAAAATATACATTGATTCTTGTTTGTTCATGCAGTTAAAAACTAAGACCACAAATGGAAAAGAAATAGATTTATTGCTATCTTGGAAATTAGCTAATAGCAAAATTAAATTATCAAAGAGTAATGACTTATTAAAGTCATGTTGGATAGTTGTCGAACATATAATTTGGTTTTTGTTTTTTATGTAAGTACATAAGTAGGCTTATTATGCAAATAATATTTAATTTTATTTCTTTCCTACAGAGTATTCTAGATACTTGCATGCACATTTGGATACCCCTCTTTCAGAGTATAATACTGATATAGATCTTCCTGGAAATTTCAAGGACCACTGGGCTAAAAATCTTCCTTTTCTCATAGAAAATTATGAAGAACAGCCAGGGTTACAGCCACATATAAAGTGAGTTCTGGTTTGAGTTTTTTAAAGCCTACTCCAAATATTTTTTTCAGTTTAACTTTAAAAGTGCTATTCTGAAGTGCATTATAACTGATAAATATTTAATGCTATATGAAAATGCAGTTCTACTTGGTGTGTAAATCCTTTTCAGAATCATAGGGATTGGAGTTGGTTTAGCTCATAAACAAGGAAGACTAAAACTTAAGATTATTTTCTTCACTTCTGTCTTCACATTATCGATATCATCCACAAACTGTTTCATATTTTGTGACCTTAGTAAATATTCTGTTTCTTTCTTGTAATTACTGTTAAGGAATTGGTAAGTTTGAGGTGCTCAGTGTAGCTTTATGTAGCACCTTTATTAGTTTCTTATTGTGTGTTACATTTTTATTTTGTTGTAGGTGTAATTTCCTGAATACTTAATAGTTTTTTAATGATAGGTGCATTTCAATGGGAAAAAATACTCTCTGGAATAACTTAGATAACCAGTATTTTAAAAGGAGGGTAATTTCAGTCAACAAAGGGGGGATTTATAAGAATAGGCTTCAAAAATATGTAGCTAAAGGAACGATACCAATTTCTCCTGGTGTAGTCTGGTTTCTAGAAATATTTTAATGTATTCACTCCATCTTTGTAAAAAAATTGCCAAGTTAAAAATTTATGGCTTTTGCGTATATGGAATAGAATCCACCTTTTTAGCACAAGAAACCTTTAGAGAATTACAGAAGTTACAGAATAGGGGCTCTGGTTTCTGTGCATACTCTTTTTTTTTTTTTTTTTTTTTTTTTTTGCATAGTGTTTAAGTTCCTCAGGGTGAGTGTAACATTGAAGGTTAATGTATTATCTGTGAACTTTATTTAGTATCACTTATAAAGAGCAAGTCTGAAGGTGAGAGATATTGGTTGTGACAGTGTCCTGGGTTCAGACAGACAGTAAAAAGATCTGCTATTGAATTTGGTAAGACCAGAATTTCAGTTGAGGTATTGAATGTAACTGCAATGTGTTGTGTAGGTTCAGTGGGGTGGGAGGAGGAATGCGTATTCTTTATACTGCTTTTAAATATTTCTCACACAAATGGTGCTGATGACTAGACAGACAAATCTGTGTTTTACAACTTTCAGGACTTTTGTGCTGAGTTTTGTCTGATGCATATTTTTCTCCTCTAAGAGATGTGTTATTTCAGAATTTTGAAAGCTATAAGCCTGATGTGCAAGAGCTCATATGTGTAGCTGATCATCTGGGTTCCATGATGCAGTATGAGACACCAGGATTTCTTCCAAATAAAAGAATACATAGAGGTATAATGAAAAAAAACCCCAACAAACCAGCGCCAAAACAATGTGGTGATAATTTAATGTTATATCTTTGCTGTCTGTGAATTAGTTTTATTCTCTGTTCTTTTCAAATCAGATAAAAAGTTTAAAATGAAAATAATCCTTATGGCAGCAGTTTCTAGTCCTAATTGGTGACTGGAAATCACAATCACCTAGATTCTATTGATGTTGGCAATTCTTTTTCTATAAATACATCACTTTCCTGTTTCAGTTTTCATATCTGTAGCAACATGTTTGGCTGTAATTGATTTTCTGTTGTTTGTCCCTCTCTCCTCCTTCCAGCAATGGGATTAGCCACTCTAGAAGTAATGCAAGCTGTGCAGCGGACTTGGGCAAACTCAAAAGTTCGGATGAATGGGAAAACCAGACTGATGCAATGGAGAGATATGTTTGATATTGCTGTGAAATGGAGAAGGTAATGAGGGGGGAAAAAAGAGAGAACAAGCCTTATGTCAGTTGTAATACTGACGCATACTTGAGTTAACCAAAGGGCTGAATTCACAGATGGGAAAATGCTTGCTACCACTCTAACTAGAAAGCGTTCTGATAAAGGAGAAGGTTGATTTAAGTACAGAAGTGCCCTTCTGAAAAGACTCAATTCCCTTGTTTTTTAAAAGAGGAAAAGAGTTGGGAATAGCATTTTCTGGTTGAGGCAAAGCTGTGAAAAGTCATACGATACATTGCAGTTTAGGCTAACAAATACTAATAGTTTCAAACTCCAGTAACATAAAATCCGTATGAGTTGTCGCTTTTCTTATGAAAATCATACATGTGTTTCATTAAACTGTTCTTTTTTGTGATCTCTGAATTCTGAGACTCTGAAATTAGTCTCTGTGTGAACAAAGCTTGATTAAAAATATGACATGGAGTGAAATGTGTGCAGTGTTCATGTCCTTTGTCTTTGTAGGATAGCTGACCCTGACCAGCCTGTGCTTTGGTTGGACCAAATGCCTGCCCGAAGCCTTAGCAGAGGTTTCAATAATCACATTAACTTAATCAGGTAAGAGAGTTTTACCAAACAGCTTTCCCACACACACAAAGGGATTGTACCAAAACTTACCAACTGTTCATGAAACAGTATATTAGAGTATCAGATGTATATGTGCTTATTGGTTTGCTTTAATATTTATTTTATATTTTCTAATGGAACATTTGGGGTTTGTGCACCTCAAATTTTCCCTTATGACCTTTCTCCTTTTTCCTGAATTTCAATTGTACAACTGAGTTATAGCAAAATGTAACTAGGATCCAGAAGATGCACAATTTTATGTGCTGTTTTTAATTACCAAATTACCTGTAAAAATTAAATGAAGTTGATCATGGTTATAGTGTTTCAAATCTGCTTCTCAAAGATAGTGGCAGCAGTAATGAAACAGTGCTATTTTACTAGCTTCAATACTAATTTATAATAGAAAGGAAAAGCATAGTTCCTTTAATTGTTTTCAAAGCAGGCCAAAGAAAAAGCAAAAAAGGCAAAACAAGTAGCCTGTGAAAGGTAACAGTTGCACTTTCAAACAAAGGTAAAATTTAAAAGATTCAACCACTGTTGTACGTTCCATCTTCTCCCATGCTGCAAGACAGTATTGTAGTCATGACAGTGCTACCTCCCATGAAGTGGTAGAAGTACGAGAGACGCAATGTGGCAACATCACTGTCAATCACAGGAGCAGGGTGTGTTTGTGTAAGTAAATATGTAGCCAGCATTCATATTGTTTCCCTGCCTCACATCCTCCCTTGGAAATTATTATTGATCTGTCATTATTATTGATCTGTCATTTTGCTTCTGTATCTCTTTCTTTGAGAAGCTGTGGGGAAAAAAAGGGATAAAGGAAGCAAAGCTTTCTTAATTATTTCAGGCTGAGAAAACCAGTGATATTCTGATGTTCACATACAGAGGCTAATACTATGTCCATGCTCTTCCACTTTCCTGGACCCTAGCAACATCCACTTTAGGGAGTGGGTGCAATTTAGCATTAAATTCCAATGCAGATCAGTAGTTGCTTTGCAGGATGTGCTGCTTCTTGAACAGTCTTATGCTCAGGCTTTTGTCATCCTCCAAGCCAAGTATTCCATTTGGGCTTCAAGCTCTGTCCATCTTCGGTGTTGCTGCATTTTTTTCTTTTCACATGTATGATGCAGCAGAAACCACGACCATCTGTACTTTGAGATGAGGATGCATTCTGTATTTCATCTGTTTCTTCCTGGTTTTATTTGAAATGGCAGAGTAGAAGCTTAATTTCTAGGTATCTGCTGGCAAAAAGGCATTCAAGTAACAACACCTAACTGCCATGCTAAAAATAATATCTGGAGAAAGATGTCCCTGCACAGGATTTCTCTTGTCAGTAACTCTGTTTTTCACTGGCCAAAGTGCTTCACTTGTTTTTTTCTCATCAGAGAATGCTATCAAAACTCATGATTTACTATTTGAGATGCTTTGGTGATTTCATAGAAATCTGAAACAAGCTTCACAGTCATTCAGAATGGTAGGCCCACAGTGAATCCAGTTCTAACCTTCTCTGGTTTTGGCTCAGCCTTGGTTTTTGGGGCTCTCATCAGCGTTTCGGTTGTGCTTTTTTGATAGCTAGGTAGAGGTTCTCTGAAAATAACTGATTTTTCTTGAAGAAAGAATAGATTTGGAGCAGCCTAAATACCACTGCCTTGGGAGTTGATCACAGTTTAGTACTGGGTGGTGTTTGCATCCTTTTTGATTCTGGAAACCTATACTTAGATCATTCTGCATCCCAAGTAATAGCTGCTTTCATTGGTCAGGTTTCTCTAGTGATTTGTTTCTGCTTTTGGATTGCCTCACAATGATTTCACATAGGACTAGGGGTAAAAGAAATAATATATTAAGTGGTAGTAGTTTTGTTTGTGTTTGGTTTATTTTGAATTACTTTTGAAACATGTCCTAGTCCGTTATGATTTCTGAATGACAATTTAATCTTAATGGATTATACAGCTCTATATAATCTCCTTCATTACTCAGCTGTGAAATGGCTGCTGATTGAAGGCATTAATAGGCTATGCAGCTAACTCCTTTTTGTTGATAATTCTGATCACTTTATGGTCTTTTGACTGTTTTTCAGGAAGATAAACATTGCTTTATATTTGGCTTATTATTTGAAAGTTATTCTCATAACTGTATGACTAGGGCTGAATTCTTTTGATAGAGTGGCTACCTGAAAATCAGGTGTAATAATAGTTTATTTAGGCTGAAAAATGGCAGCTTTCATGGTTATTAAATATACCAAGATAAAAGCTGTTCAGCCAAATAAGAAGTGTAAAAATAGCAGTTGGGTGTTCTTTTAGTATTTGTAACAGATCAAGTCATGCTCAGCTCAAGCTGTCTCTAGCTTTTGTTTCATCTAAGTTCTACACCAGTATTTCCTGTGTGCAAAAAATTTAGATTAGATATCTATTAGCATGACCCTTCTCATTACTCAGAATTCTTTGCATTTGAAACCCATTATTGTTCAGTGATTTTTGTCAAATGAGTCTTGGCATGGAGGCAGTCGCATTCAGTGACTGCTGAATTAAAGATTCTTTTCCAGAGTGGCAAAATGTATAGAGAGCAGCAGGAAACAAAAAAATTTTTGTTTGTCTTAAGTCAGTTTGAGGACCTTTTGTTAAAGGTGTGTAAAAAAACATCTTGCACTTCACAGTGTTTGATAGGCTTACAGATCTTGACAGTCTGAAGATGCAGGTATATATGTCAGCTGTCAGTACTTCATTTGTCCATAGACAAGTGTTATTTTGGGTTATCTCCTTTCTGGCTTAAATGATAAAGCTGCCAATTTCATGTGAAGCAGAGAAAATATTTTTTGAAAGCTGAAGTTATTTCATAGGCAAGACAAGGTTTGTAATCCGCTAAATGTTACTGATGTGCTCAATATATTTATTAGAAATTTAAGGCACTCTCTTGAACACTGCTTCTTTTGAATTCTTGGTAGTAGTGTTTATTAAACAAGGAGAAAGAGTAGGAATAAACACAGATCACTTCTGACCAGCCACCTGAAGTCTTTTTTCAGTACTACTGTTTCTGGATGGCCTTGCAGAATGATAGGTCTGGTTTGGATGTATTTTTCTGTGATGCCAGGAAAATACGGTTCCTTATACTGACACACTTCTGCCTGTTGTACAGATATTTTTTTTTAATACAGATGGAAAATGATGGGACGTACAACAAGGGCAAATTATGTATATAGATTTGTCGTCATCCTTCCACTTTCCCTACCTCCCTTTCTGATGTCCAGATATGTATACGTGCTCTATTTCTGTTCAGTTTTTAAAGACTGATTCTGCCATTATTCAGAGTCTAGGCCTATTGAACTGTGAGACCAAGTGAGACATGAGACAGGGACTTAAGCTGCCAAAAATCACTTAGAGTGGGGGAAAACCAGAGGTGTACACACTTTCCTGTGATTGACAGTGGTTTTGCTTCCTCAGAGAGCGATAACATTTGCTTTATAAAATCTTGTTTTGTAGACTGGGAGAAGAGGAAGGACTCCTACAAATGCAATAATGGTATGTAATTTTTCCTCTGAGTGGTTATAATCCTAGCAGGTTTCTATCAAGTTTTCAATGTTTTGTGGAGTTTTCTTTCCTTAGTAGTCCAGGGGAAAAAAACAACACCTTTTTGATGTTCTTGTTTAACAGTTACTGCTTGTAACTGTTAGGAGTCAAAGCAGTATACTTCAGCATAGACTTCATACAGGCAGTATATACTTCAGTATTACTTCTGTATAGAGGAATGTAGGTGAATAAAATAAAATGCATGGGGGCTGTCAGAGTGGGTCAGCATATATATTGGCAAATATGTAAACTAGAGAGTGTTGTTACTAAAAGTAAATTCGTGGGCGGATTAAGAATTCTCTCCTTGTTATGTAGTCTCTACAAGTGCAAATAATTGTTTAAGAAAGGTCATATCGTTATACAAGTTGAGAATTACCATACAGATTTACTGGCAAGGGCACACTGAAAATGGGTAAATATCTATGGAATGTAGTTTATCAGAGAACAATGGCACTAATCATACGTGAGCTTCAGCAAGTTTGCTATGGATTCTATATTCAAAATGGGGGATGGACAATTTACCGCTTCAGACAAACCTCTAGTTCATTCCCTTAATTTACAAAGTATCTGTGGATAAAATGCTGTCAAATATTAGTGTGAAATATTTATCTTAGCCCTGGAATGGTGGGTTGAAAAACAAGACTTTAAAAAAACCTTTATTTTCTTTGTAGGGGACAGGTCATTAACATGCGGTACCTGGAATATTTTGAGAAAATTCTTCATTTTATCAAAGATAGGATCCTTGTTTATCATGGGTAAATTACTGATATCTTTTTTTTTTTCCCTGCTTCATTCCCTGGTAACACTGATTTGAAATTGACATAATATTCCTTGCAAAAAGTCTGAGGGGTATGTTCTTTTTTAGTAAGTTCTATTTTCTTGGTATCTATAAGTATCTTATTTCCTGTTGGAAATGCAAAATCCTATTAATTGCCACATAATGTTACTTTAATAGGAAAAACCATTGTGAATTACAGTGTACCTAGAAACTAATAATAGTGTTGAATCTGTGCCCACAGTTCTCATGAGTGGGTTTCAAGTCTTTCTAAAACATGATTTATTAAATATCTTGGGTTTTCTCTTCATAGAATAGAATACAATTTCTCTGCATATTGAGATTAATTTATTAAATGAGGAAAAAAAAAAAAGAAGATAATTTTAATTGAAACTGGTGCTTGCCAAGTGGTTTTAAAGGAACAGAGAATCTTTGCTACCTGCTACGTAGATAGGTTGGTAGGCTTTGTCCTGGAACAGAAGACAATTTTAGAATCTTGAGTGAAAAAATCTGACTAAAGGTAACCTGCAAATTGATGCTGGTGTCTGTTTCAAACTTTCATTAGTTTTTTATGAGTAAAATGTTTTCACCACCTGTGGTTCATTTGTGGTGACACTGTTCTGATTTAAAATTTACATTAAAAATTAAGCAACTCCTTTTAGCTTTAAACTCTCATTTTTCTTTGGTCTGATAACTGTTATTAAATACCGAGTTCTGTTTCTCAATCTCATTATGCTACTTGAATATCAAACAATGAAAGTACAGAAAATCCTTGTAACAATTGCAACATTTAAGTTTCGTGAAATTTCTGATAGTTGCTAAAGATATGCAAGTTCTGTACTACTGGGAAGTCTGTTGTGTACTGGGAGAAAATCTGTTCATAGCGAACCGGCAGCATTTGACTTTAAACCAGAGCAATTTGTGCTGTACTAAAAATAATTCTATTCTTAAAATCTTGGTGTACAGTAATTAGTCAATATTACGGCACTAATAATTCAGTAGGTTTCTTCGCAGTCCAGCTGTGCCTGCATCTGTAGTATTTACTTACCTTTGAGGCTACACAGATGTATATATTTCAACAGTTAAGCTGAAAAATAAGCTGAGCTGATGCAGAATGAAATTGCTTTTCAGAAATGCTGCATGTGTTCAACCATTGCCATTCCATATTTAACTTTTTTCCAGTGCTAATAATCCAAAAGGACTATTAGAAGTTCGAGAAGCTTTGGAAAAAGTACATAAAGTAGAAGATCTTCTTCCCATAATGAAGGTAAATGAAAGTAAAACTTCAAAATGTAAAAACAATAACGAAATATGTTCTGGAGATGTCCAGTTCCTCAGAATACAACCATTGTGTCATAAACTTAGAATAAATAACTGGAAGCACAAAGCTACTTCAAATCTGCATGTGTGGAGTATGATCTTCCCTTTTGGTATATGCAAATGTGTGATGTGTATTTGAAAGGCTTGGCCTAGCTGTGAATTGGTAAAGAAATGATGAGAAGACCAAATGTTGAATGTAGTTCTTTAAAGTTAGCCATATCAACTGGGAGAGTCTGTGGTCAGATCCACCATAATGATATCACAATATGCCTGTGCAGTGTGAAGGAAAAAGAGGAAGATGTTTCAAAGATTAGGAGAATGGAAGCTGTCTTTGCCTTATGTTTATTGGTTTATTAGGATTATTAAAGATGCGCTATAGGCATCTTTACAGCAACTACATGACTCAAGCACTGTATTTTTATATTGGTTTGTTTTAGTATGTATTACAAATGTAAATGTCTTCAAAGAACATATCGTAATTTTGGAGGTAATTCTTACATTACTGTCTTGTTCTTTGCCTGTAAAGATGAAGCCAGGTGGAGGCTAACTGAACTTAAGTAAAACCTTGTGATAAAGAGGTAATAGATGTTGGGATGGATAGACAATTAAGTGTTCCCTACTGACACACACATCCTGGAAAGCACCTAATATGGCTACTGTTGAATTGTAGGCCAGAAAAAATGTTACTAGTGGAGGTAAAAATACATATTGCTCCAAGGGAATGATGAAAATGTATAAACAGAGTGGACTATACATGACTCAATTCAAAACAAATGTTTCAATTGGCAGCAAATGTTCTTCCTGGTTTTCATAACCTGTACATTTTGCTCTGGTTTGAATCTCCTGTATCCCGTTACGAATTGTATTGAAATGGAATGCTGTCTCTCATTAGAGGCTTTTAGTTTTGTTTCTTTAAAATAAATGCAGATTCTCTTTAAACAAAACAAGCTCTATCTTAAAATAAATAATCCCCTAAGTAATTCATTCAATGCTATTGCCTTGTCATCATTAATAATACCTGTATAAAATTAATGTCTGCTAATATTGATGTAGTTGGGTTATTCAGGTAGCTGGGGAATGTATGTCAAAAGCTGAGCTTTTGGCTTTCCTTACAGTTTTGGATGGTTTATACAACTCTGGCTACAGTACTGCACTTTTAGATAATGTAGCTCTGTGAAATTCTAAAACTTTGTGATATTTTTCTTTTTAATGAGGAAGGAACATTAATTTAGACTGGATCATACTTAAGAAATTGTTGCAGAGAGCTGTGTTCTGGAGGCCACACTTAAACTGATGCTGCTGCTTCTTAGTGTAAACGTAAAACAGGCTGTCAGATTCCTGCTTTTGCATTTACATTGTTGTGGCAAAAGGTCACTCTCAACATGCAAGTTGGGGAGGAATCTGCACAACTCAAACTGCTTTGCGTAGTTTCTTCTCATATAGTTATAAAGTTGAATGTCAGTATGCCTCATTAAATATTTATGATTTCCATTCAGTAGGGAAGAAAGGATAAATGAAATAACATAGTTGACAGTAACTCTTTGTCCTGTTCCTCGGATTGTCCATTTTCATTTCTACTGTGTGTATTTTAAGTATTTCAAAACAATAGCTGGGCAGTCTGTCTTTCTTCACTTTAATATTACTTTTTTCTTTTGAAAGCAGTTTAATAGTAAAACAAGAGATGGGTTTACTGTGAATACGAAAGTCCCTAGCCTCAAAGATCAAGGAAAAGAGTATGATGGATTCACAATTACAATAACAGGAGATAAGTATGTTTGCTATTTTCACGGGTTCACGTACATTAACTGAAGATGAAGTATGAGCAATTAATCTTCTCAAATGCCATTTTTACTTGCATAAAGTAGGGTCTGTTTCTCACTCATGGTATTTCTGTAAATAAATAGAAAAAATTGTTCATTTGAGGAGTTTTGTTTCCTGGTGTATTCCCTAACAAAGAGGGAATATGGATAACATTGGTGGAGTCGGCCTTGTTGAGATGTTTCTCTAATTTACGGCATAAAAATGGAGGGGGACCTTGTTATTAATCTTAAATGATAAAATGCCTAAAAAGGGAAGATCTCAAAAGCCTAAGTCTTTATTCATATCAAAATGCGTTTCTTTTTGTGAGACCTTATCCATTACAGTAACTGCAAAGTCCTGAATGGAATGGGAATTTCTATGTTGTAGGAGTGGAAGAAACAGACTGTCTTCCATTTCAGTAGTACCTGTATGAACAAGGCTAACCAACAGGGGGCTTTGGGACACTCTCTGGGTGAGATAGTAAATTTCTCACTTCAGGGGTCCTGGCTCCTTCCTGAACAGTGAGCATCGATCTGAAGCTCAAGCTCTGTCCTACTACTAAACCTTTGTTTTATGTGATTTAAAATTCTATGCATTGGAATTTTTCCCAGAACTTGTGTGCTTTCAGTGAGTTGCATGGAAGCCAAACTTCTCTCTAAAATGTTAACATTATCTCTTGGGTTCTAATTTTATATACTGAATGATATGCCTATATGCAGTGAAATGGCATTAAATATATGGCCTCAGAGTTTGGGAAAAAATATTTTGGTGTTAGTAAAACTGTTTAACTTTGTTCTGCACAAACTTTGTTGTGTAGCAGTGAGTCAGTTTTGCTCTGTAATTTGTAACTATGCTTTTATGCAAAACCAATTTCATTTTGGCAATTTTGAAGTTAACAAAGCTACACATTACATTCTATACAAAAATCTCAAGGCCATGAAGATATTTAAAATTTTTATATTTCTTGTTTTTACCTGCACTTTCAGTGAAACACTAACACTTATCAGGTATTCTTCAATGGAAATACTTCATCTGTGATTAGACAGCAATCTTTATGAGTTCTTTTAGACAATTTACAATGTCATAAAATGTTCATAATTCAGGGGTTTATTTTTTTCCTTTAAAAAGGGGGATAATGCACATAATCTTCCAGAGGAGAAATTATAGGAAAAAGTTTATGGTGTAGTATTTAATTGTAGCATGTTTGCAATTTACCCTGGATATTAGATTATGGATCTGTTACAAAAAATTCTTACCTTCTTTTTTGTTTCATCTGCTTGATAGAGTGGGGAACATATTATTTTCAGTAGAAACTCAAACAACAGAAGAGAGAACACAGCTGTATCATGCAGAAATAGATGCACTATATAAGGATCTAACAGCTAAAGGAAAAATTCTGTCTGCAGAGCTGGGGGTAAGGCTCTTTCAATGGAAACAAGGAATTCCCTGATAGTATTTTGTTATGTTTTTATACCTTCTCTTTAACAGTCACTGTTCTAATTTTTCACAGAGATCTTAAGCAGTAAAATTGGCTGCTTGCTTAAACCCAATTATGGCAAATAGCATAAGAAGTTGTCATAATTCTATCACTGTAAGATTTGCAATGCTTTACTGCAGTAAGAGTCCAGAGAAGGTCTCAGTATCACAGTATGTTCCTTCCCCCTCTTCCTTCACCCTTATTTTCTTTGTTTTCCTGTGTGTTCACTGTTTCATCATCCTTATAAGCACTGCTTCGGATTTGGCTCATGGTGGCTACATGTAATATGAGAAGTAGCACAAATTCATGATAACACTGGAATTATGTTTGTGTTGATTTGTATTGCAATGATGATCTGACTGTATTTGAGCTTGTGCTTTCCATTTTTCATCCTTTAATACTGCATAGATGAACTGTTTCACCTAAATTTTGAAGATCTAACAAAATAATTTGCTTAAACATAAGTTAATCAGGTTTCAGCTTCCCAGCTTGACGTTTTTCACATTTGAAATGGTTTTAAAAAAGTAATTACAGTACTGTAAGGCTTTCCAATGTGTGTTCCTTTATGTGATGTTATCTGAATATTAAATTATCTTTAATTCACTTATTCTTTTTTTGTTGCTTAGGAAGTAGATGCTGTTTGCAACTTGATCCTGTCATTAGTTTATTACTTCTATAATTTAATGCCACTTTCAAGAGGATCTAGGTTAGTGATTGGCTTTATCATGTCTGTTGTCTTGGATGCATGCTGTCAAATATCCATGTGTTGCAGTATCTTAATACATTTTTTAATACTAAGAAAGCTAAAGAAGCCTTGATTGAGCGGTGTGTCACAGTCTCTCATTTTGTGCTGCCAT
The DNA here is from genome assembly GCA_024733675.1 of Psilopsiagon aymara. NCBI lineage: Eukaryota > Metazoa > Chordata > Aves > Psittaciformes > Psittacidae > Psilopsiagon > Psilopsiagon aymara. Next base: position 6,196 of record JANRGW010008679.1, on the reverse strand, counting down.
GACAGTGGGTACTGATGTAGTGTTGTTTTAAAGGCTGTTTTGTAATTGCTGATGGTAATTATTCATAGCCGCATGTATATTTAAAATGATGGGTAGTCTGTATTTATAGACTGTTGCTCATAGAATGAAAAGTGTCATTTTTAAATTATAATGCTTAGGTTCCTAATCCATATATGTTACTCCACTGTAATTTCACTTAAAAAGCTTTACCAAAACATGTATTTAAGATGACATATACTTTGAGATCATTTATTTTAATAAAATATATTTAAGTATTATGTTAATAATTTATTGCATCTGTTAGGGTCACCAGATGCAACCCTAGAATAAAGTCCCTTAAGTCACAGATAAACCCAGCTATATCTAAGATTGTTATGAATTTGTTCCACAAAGCAGTTAAGATCTTTAAGTTCATTATTAAACAGTTCAGTAGAAAATAAAATTTTGAAAATCCAGGGACTTTATTTTTATAACCAGGCTTTGCCTTTCTCTTGCAGAATGTGGAAATTAAATTCTGTATTTCACAATTAAAAAATTAAAAGTTAAAAAAAAGTTAGAGTAGCTGAAGAGCTTTACAGGGCCTCTGCCTCTGTTGCAGTAGAGTTCATAAACTCTTCCGAGCTACAGCTGAGCTTCTTGGGAACAGGGGTTTGCTTTGTTTTCAGTTCTACGGAGTCTTATAAGCTTGTAAGTCTAAAATTGTGAGTCTGACTACCGCAGAAACAGTGCTCTTCAGCTCTGTAGGATCATAATTTCATTCCAGTGGTGCCGGAAAGTAACAGTTATTTCACTTTTTAAGTGTTTCATGCTTGGTTTTACATGTAAAATAAGTTAACTAGCACAATAATTTTACTAGCCTTCTGTGAAATTGCACTATATTTGTTTTTTAGTCTAAAATAGCATTATGGAAAGACTTTTACTGTTTTGTGGTTTTGTTGGCTTTTTTTAGTGTGATAGCTTATTCAGTGATCATGGGAGCACTGATGGCAAGTGGAAAAGAAGTATCAGGAAAAATCCCTAAAGGAAAGGCAAGTATCAAAATACATTGGTTCAGCCTGTATGGAGGAAGTGATACTTGTAAAAATGAGGAAGGAGCTATAAGAATGAATAGGAGTTGCAGACTTGTTTACTGGAGATGGGTGAGATGCATGCTGTGGTGTCTTTCAGGCCTGAGAGTTTTGAAAATCTCATTGCTGATCTGACAGCCAGTGAGATTAGAGATAGCGTGTGCATAATTCTGGTTAGTCAAATTGTAACACTTTGTATCCCACAGTAAATACAGATTTGTAATTGAAGTCTATAGTGCACTGTGCTGCTGTTTGAGAAAGGTTCTGCAAGTGCTTGGGCAGAATTGGTGTCTCTTCTGGCTCACAGCAGAAATTTTCTGTCTTTACACTCAATGTGTTCCAGAGCATTTAGGGCTTGCTAAGGAAAAATGTATTTGCAACTTCTCTTGATTTCTTGTATTCTGCTTAATTGAAAATAAGTCCTAGCTTTTAAGTTACTACTCTTGAATATTACACCATCTTGCTCAGTGAAGGGTTTCCTTTATTCAATTATTGGTCTATTAGCTGTGTTACCCTTTTAGCATGAAAGGAGTAAAAGCATGTCCATTTTTTTAGCATGTTGTAAAAAGAAATTTCAGTGAGAATCATTGTTTAAGAAAATATCCTGCATGGATAACTGAAGAAAAAGCAACCTTCCCTTTTGTTCTAGGAAGTCCTGAAAACAATGAAGTTTGTCCTTTCAGTACAATGAAATCCTAGTAGCTCTTAAGAGCAAACTGTACTTGCTTAGTAGCAAGATTCTTTGCCGGTATGCCATTAAGCTAAAATAAAAGACTTTCATGGGTTTTGTAATGCATCTTCTCAAGACTTCATAGGGTAGTGTATTTTGCTGGCTGGTTTCATGCAGGCAAGCAGAGTTCCAGGTTTACTAAAAAGCAGCAGGGTTTCTGACTTACAGGAAGCTCTGGGAACATTTTTCATTTGAGATATTTTCCTGAAACAGAGTGCCTTAAATGGAACAAACCTATTTTTTAGAAAAGCTTTCATCTGCTGGAGGAAGTTGTTTTCCCCAGTTGCATGAAACTGGGATATATATATAATCTTTTGGGGGGAGGGGGGGAGGAGGGAGGCTTGATTCCCTAGAAGGGTATTTCTGCTCCCAAGCTTATGACAGCATGCATTATCAGTCTGCTCTGAAGACAGATGTCCCATGGTCAAGAGTCTTGTTATTGCCTGGCAGATCAGTCAGTAGCCATGGTCACTGTAGCTTCCAGTGTTGATTGTGCAAGCCCACAGAGAGTTTTAGTGCCCGGCATGCATGCTGACTTCCAAACTAGTGAGTGATGAGGGGTGAAGGAGTCTGGGCACAGACTAGTAAGTAAGCTTACTTCTGTCTTACTACGAATGTAGGTAGCACGCTCTCAGAACACTTCCTCGAATTCAGACAAAGTTCACTAAACCACAGATGTGTCTGCTTAAATGTTATAGTACTAAGGAACTGATGCTTTTGACTGAACGTTGTCTTACTGAAAATTTATTTTCAGCTGTAGATACGAACAAAGTTCTTGGCTATATGTAGTTAAGCTTGTCTGAAAACCCACTGTGGAAACAAGTAATACAGAATGCCTGTAAAGTCCAATATAAATATACCAATCATGTGGTGCAATAATTTGCATAATATAGTATGTAGAAATCAGAAAATTCCCCATTTCATTTAGACATTGTAGTAAAGGGCAATATTTTCTGGCACTGACTCAATGGGATTAAAATCTTGTCAAGAGATTTAAAAATAACTGTATTTTGACATAAAAGGAAGGAAATGTTTTTAAAGTAGAATTTATATGTTAAGAATATTTGAAGATTAACTTCCTGAAATTAGAGAATTTAGAAATTAGATATTAATTTCTTTGAATCTGTTTTATTGCATTTTCAGCTGGTTGATTTCGAAGCAATGACAGCACCAGGCTCTGAAGCTTTTAGCAAAATAGCAAGGAGCTGGATGAATCTAAAAAGGTAAATCTTTCCCTTCAGACAGGGGATAAGGAAATATGAAGTACTTTATATGTTCAATTTTAAAATGTACTAAAAAATATTATTTAGAAATTGTGAGCTGAGTAAATGATTCAGTGTATTTTTTAACTGTTTAGGAATTGACAAGATTTGAACTTACAAACACAGGAGTGCATTTCTAGACTATGAATATAGTGCTTAGTAGTCTAGATATTCAGTTATGTGTTATCCTCTGAGAAAGTGTAATATTTCCATTTCATTCAGTGGTCAAATTTCCTTTTTTATTATTATTATTTTATCATTGGTAAATCAGGTGATTGAGTGAGCAAAGCAAGGAGAAAATATTAACTTTTTTTCCCCTATTCTTATGCATCTCTTCAAACTATATATCAAAAGTAATGTATTTATCCTTTTAGTGCTATTTTGATTTAGAGAGTGAAGTATTTCCAAAGTAGGTGGAAGTTCTGAATGTACAGAATTCCATTACTTAGTATACTTGCATGGCTTTTGTGTATTGCTTTAAAACTTTTGATTTTCATATTAATTTATTTTTGAATACTGAACACATTAATTCCGTGTCAACATTATGAATCTGGTGCATTTGATTTGTCCTGTATGAAATCTAAAAATCCTCCTGAGACAAAACCAGTTTTGATATGCTTCAAGTCAGGCTCAAGACACTTAAGGGGTGCTGAGAGAATTAGTGGGTGTCCTTACAAGGCTGTCTGTAATCTCTGAAACATTATGCACATAAGGGGACATTTGTAGTGACTGAAGGAAAGAAAATCATGCATCCATCTTCAAGAAGTCTAGAAGAATGACCCAGGGAAACTGTAGGCTGGTCAATTTGGTCCCTGGGAAAGTCGTGAAGTTAGTCCTGTAGGAAAGTATTTTGGGGTTTATGAAGGAGAAGGTGACTGGGAGACTGTTTTGTGTCCCAGCTGATGGTGTTTATTTTTACTTCAGCAAGGACTCCCACAGTGCTGTCATACCAAGACAGCCCATTATGGTCTGGACGAATGGCCAGCTAGATGGGTAAAAAGCTGTTTGGATAATCAGATATATAGAGGGTACTCGGCACTTCAGACCATACCTAGAATACTGCATCCGGTCTGGGGCAGCACAGTAAAGACTGATAAACTGGAGCAAATTCAGAAGGGAGCCACCAAGGTGGTTAGGGCACTGGAGCACAAGCTTTAACTGGTGTGGGTTGGGCTTGTTCAGCCTCGAGAAGGCTTTGACCTAACATCAGCTTTGCTATACTTGTGTTGAGAAAATGGAATTGGGCAGTGCGTGGTGGAAGGGCAAAATGCATGAGCTGAAATGAGGTTCAGGCTGAGCATAATCTTTTTACCCTGAGGGTAGTCAATGGAGCAGAGAGGCTGTGCAGTCTCCATCCCTTTAGATTTTCAAGAGCAGACAAGATAAAGCCCTGACACCTTGGTCTGAATTTGCTGTTGACCTTGCTTGGAGCAGTATGTTAGATCACAGACTTCCTGAGGTCTGGTCCAACCTGAGTTGTTCTGAGAGCCTAAGGAACTCTGCAGCTTCTGTTAATGCTGAATATCTCACACTGATTAGTGGTGTTCAACTTCATATAAGTAGTTCTCAGCCTGGTGAATTTCACTAGACTCTAAAATCCCTTCCTAAATGAAGAAAGCTATTATGAAGACTCAAGGACATCTTTGTCAAACTCAGGCTAAAAATCTACATGTAAATGCAGTCAGTTTCAGCTTTTATTAAGGAGCAACATTTTTAAACTACAGCGTAGCAAGTTGTGGTTTTTATTAAAAGTAGTCCATGCAAATATTGTGACTTGGTAGTCTTGGAAATATAAAAGAGTTATGATTCCCACAATTTTTTTTACTGTACATCTCCCAATTTATGTATTCAGCTTCTTTCTTGATCCTCTGTTCATGGGTGGATTTTTTTGTTTATTTGTCTGTTTTAAGACATGCCTTTACCAAAGGGGAACTTCTCTCTTGGGAGCAAAGTCAGTTTAAGCCATTTCAACTGTACCTATGTGTATCTGACCCTCTCAGTTGTACTGCTAAAATTTGTGGGAATACATAGCAAACCAGATCAGGAAACTGATTTGTGTTAAATATAGCTATGCCGAAACCAAAGTTTACTTTTAACTGAGACCATTTCATAGCATAGTCCCACCGATAGTATTTCTGGCTTAAATGAGAGATGTAAAATGGCTGAGGAATGAGCCAGAGTGGAGAAAATGCTGCAGCTGGGTTTGCTTGATGCTGAGAAAAATGTGTAGAACCATAGCCCAAAGGATTTCAAGTAATAATATGGAGGTAATTAACCAGAGCAGCTAATTTGTCTGTGGTAGAAGAGTAATAATGGTTAGTAACTTAGGCTTGAAGACTTAAAGCAGTAAAATTTTGCTTTTAACTTCTGCCACTTCCAAAGGCTTTTTTATGTAGTCATTATTTTCATTCTGTATGGGGAGCGAGGAGTTACGAGAAGCAAGAACAGGTTGTGGACAGCGAATTCTTGATTTCAGGTCCCAAGTTTGTTGGAGAAGGCCATGAAGAGAAATATAAGCTAACATGTTAACTTCCAGGTAAATCATAAAACTCACTAAAAGATAAATAATCTTCTTTTTTTTCCTTCTCTTTCAGTATTTCACCTTCTTACAAGAGCCTACCATCAGTATCAGAGACTTTTCCAACCCTGAGAACGATGATTGAAGTACTAAATACAGACTCATCTCATTGTATAAAAAAAACTTTAGTTGTTGTATAATTTATACAAATAAAAGACCAAGAGATACTGCTCCATAAATTATTTTGCAGGGGAAATTGTGGTCAAAATAGTTTTGTGGGTTTTGTTGTTTTGGGTTTTTTTGGGGGGTTTTGTTTGTTTTTAATAGATTAAACTTACTTGTCTAGTTATGACTAGAATAAAAGGAATCTTTCTATGACCAATAATATTAAGAAGGGAAAAAAGAAGTAGAACAGTCAATTCCCTGTATTGAGATATACCCTTAACAAGCAATACAGTTGTTCAGGGACCAAACAAAAAAGCAGTAAGAAACTTGATCACAGTTATGATCTGAACATGTTGCAGGTGAATTTTTATTTATTTTTAAAGGTAAAAGTAATCTGCATTGGAAATACCACTAACCTGCTTCCCGCTTGGGCTTTTTGGGGTTTTTTTTTTTG
>JANRGW010008678.1:0-17058 GCA_024733675.1 Psilopsiagon aymara | reverse complement strand
GGAAGGACCATATATTAAAATATATATGCATGCAGGAGTATATTACGAGTAGCTCAACAGAATGATTCTGAAAGTTGATGCAATACATACCTTGAAAGCAGCTGTAAAGTGAGCTTAGAAATCCACTGTTATGACTGACTAGAGTGATTACTTTGCATGTACAAATCAAATCTTTTCCCATTTAATGCCAACAAACCAGCTCCTTATTGTATTCGGAAACTCAATTTCCACTAAATAATGAGATTTTTGACAAACAAAATAGGGAAAGAATTTTTACTTTGTATGTGTATGATTAATCTTGGTACTAAAATGTACAATTTTTTTCGAAGAAATAAATTATACTCCTAAAAAATATACAACTGTTAACATTTTAGCTTTCTACAAAATACAATATGCTTCTGAGTTTCTGTGCTTTGATAATCATCACTTCAAAAAAACATTTTTATCTGAACATTTTTTTTTCATTTACATTTACTCCACTCTCCTAGATACCTTTAGCCAAACTAATTTTTATCAGGTTTAGTAGTGATATCGTAAGCATTGGGAATCAAGTAGGAAAGGGGCTTTTATTTATGGTTACATAGATTGCTTTCTCACAAATACACATGGAAACACACACAGAGTTCATTAGTGAACAGGACACCACAAGAACATATAAAGATGTATATATACACATATAATTGCATATTCACAGTGAGGAGAGATTTAGACTATCTTTATCAGAGGCTCTCAGCTGGGTTTGGCATAGAATGAGAGCATTAAATGCACACCCAGGGCAGGATATGCACTTTATTGTTGTTGCTGTTATTATTATTATTATTATTCTGGGTGAGGTGTCCCTGCCCATGGAAGGGGGGTTGAAGCAAGATGATATTAAGGTCCTTTCCAATCCTAACAATTCTATGATTCTATGATCATGCAGATATATGTTACTTCACACACATATGCATAATCCTGGCTGTATAAAAGCATATGCATGTAGACATATGTAAGCACATATATTCCTATAAAAACATTTGTGAGACTGTAACTAGCCACATTACCATAGTTAATTATTCTATTTCAATGACAAGTACAATTATTCTTATTGCCATAAAATATACAAAGGGTAATGGCTTTAAATTAAAAGAAGGTAGAAACAGATTAGATGTAAGGAAGAAACTTTGCATGATGAGTGTGGTGGAACGCTGGAACAGGCTGCCCAGAGAGCTTGCATATGCCTCATCCCTGGAAACATTAAAAGTCAGGTTGGACATGGCTCTGTGCAACCTGATCTAGTTGAAGATGTAACTGCTCATTGCAGGAGGGTTTGGACTAGATGACCTTTAAAAGCCTCTTCCAACTCTATCTATTCTATGATTCTATAATCACCTGCTATATAAGAAAAATCAGGTCCACTCACTGCAATCCAGGAAGTAGGAAAGAGATGATCCAGTCTGCAGCTGAAAGAAAGCCCTTCAGAAGTTCCCCCCTGCTATGTCTGCCTAAGTTGCATGTTGAAATTAAACATAATTGTACTGAACAATAAATTTTCTAACAATAAGGTTAATGAAACAGGCTAAGGTTAATCAAATTATTAATAAAAAAATAAGCATTCTAGAAAAAAGTCACTTCAGAATTAAAAAAGACATTAAAATAATTAAAGCAATCAGTATTTCATATATCTCCATTACAAATGTCAAATAAAACCAAAATCAAACCTAATTCAAATATATCTTAATGTGTAATAATCCACTCAAGTAAGTTAGCCCTGATGCCTTATTATATGCTTCCTCTAAGTTACAACCAAAACACTGTCCAAAACTGAATCATATTAAGGTTTCACAGCTATGCTTTCTACTTCAGCATCATGGATTAAAAAGTCCTTGAAACCATGTTTCTAAACAAAAGTAAGTAGGAAAACAATAGACTGAAGAGACATGATTTGATGACACCATTCATTATAAAAGACATAAATGAAATGTGAAGAAAGTCAGATATTTTTGATTTTCTTTTCTTTCTCACAGAAATTAATGCTTCAGGCTTTTTTCTTTCTTTCATAGCATTTTGGCTTTTAACTTAAAACCAGCACCTCATTGGCTGGAACAATCCAAACACTTATATAAAAGGGAACAAGGGACTATTTTTTTATGAATATGAGAGAGGCATCACTGTCAAAAAATCCCTGCTTTATTTTCCTGACTGTTCTTCAGATAACTTTGCAATCCTGAATTATCTACACATTGACAAAGGCTGTGATATAATTCCAGAAATTTTACAAGAGGATCTCTCCAAAATTTTCCACCTCAGTCAACAAGACGTATGATATTTCCTGAGCATAACAGCTTTCCTGCCAAAAAATAAAATATGCTTCAACTTACTGCCAACCCACCTGACTCTACCTAAAAAAATTCCTTGCCAAGTCCATCAGCCTTTTTACCCTAAACCCTAAAAATCCATTCATTCCTGATCAACTTAATATGCATTCCCTTACGCACCAAATCAAGAAACATAATTTGTACACTAAAGACATACCTCTCAAAAGTGGGCAGGGGGCATTAGTTGTATGAATGTTGATCTTGTCATATTTAAGTATGGACTTCAAATTCAGAGAATGGTCTGAATGGATTTTCCTTGACTGTCAGTGATGCATGCAGAAGAAAAGAACGCAATGGTGTGGAAGTGCCAATACTTTGGAAGCAGGAACGGTCACCCGTAAAAGGCAGGGAAACATACCCAGCAGCTGCCAACAGCCACTTTGAACTACAGCTTCTGCTAAATTCAAAGGTCAAGTCTCCTCAAAAGGTACACTGGGAAAATTTCAATCTAAATATCACCTTTATGCATGCCTAGTATATTCTAAGAATCTAGGATGAAAGGACTTCAGTTTGATTATGATTAATAAAGATAAAGCAAGCAATAAGTTCTTCCCTCCAGCACCTTTCCATCTAAACAGCCAGGAAAGATTCAAAACCCCTTTTGCTTCTCCTTTTCATGGCTGTTTAGCTCAGAATCATGGGAACACTCAGGAGACTGATACTACTGCGTAGGAAGCCAGAGCAGCTAAACATAAATGGTGGGAAAATAAACTTAGGAGAGTAAGATCCTAGTACAGCCAGCTGTTATTTAAAAACGTGGTTACAGAGAGAGAAAAAGTTGCAGAATCAACTGCGTTACTTAGTCTAGCTTGTAACCTTACCTCCTGGTTGTGTTGACAAAGGCGGAAATGTCAGTGCTAGGACAGGAAGGGAGCAAAATCAAAATGATAGCACAAGCAAAAGGGGGACAAAAAAGTTTGAAAGGCAAAAGGCACGGAAAAGAGAGAGGATTTTATAACAGCTGAAAGGAAAAGGCCTAACCTAGATACAGCCCACCCCATGTAAATGTAAGCATGTAGTTAAGTATTCTTGTTTGAGTAGTAAGTTCCGTATACAGCAAATCAAAGATGGCAGATGCCTTCAAAGCAGTGGTATAATTATAGCTTAAGTCTGATGCTGTGAATCCCCCTCCCTGAAAAGAGTCACCTCTCTGCAGTGACTACAGGGCACCAGTGCTGCCTGAAGTTGATGACATAAATAACTTCTCCATACAAATAACTCTGCGATGGGACAGGTTCCTCCTGTTCTAACAATTTGACAGCACAAAAATAAAAGCTGAGATTTTACTTCAGGAAGTTTCAAAACAGTCTGAATTTCACATCACAGCTCTCCATTTTGGCAAGTATACGAAAAACATAGTAACAGCTTAAGATTTACTCATAGTAGAGTGAAGCCATTCTGTCTTATCTTCAGGTCGGGGTTTTTTTGACAAATTCAGGCATCATTTTGTTACTAGAAGGTAACAATGCCGCCCCTAGGTCTATGATGCCAATTTTTCAGGAAGAATGTTTTAGCTCATCCTCCAGCTATGGCAATGCAGCCAGATAGATACTTACTGCACAAAAGTTTATGAGTTGAAATAAATCTGGATATAGGTATACATATACGTATACACATACACACACACAGAGTCCCTACACTTTTTATATGATATATTCTTTGCAATACTCCTACTTATGTTACAGGTAATTATAACTTAATTCTTCTTTTCATGTCCTCTGTGAATATGAACACTTTGGCTGATGTTCTGAACACTGAATTAATCTCTTTTTCATAGTAACAACAGATAAAAAGAAATGACCTATTTCTACAATATGATTTTTTTCCCCCCCTCCAGAATTCATTTCTATTGCTAAGCTCCCTGCTATCATGTGTTTTCCTCTTTTCTTAAATCTTAATGTTCCAGTCTTCGATTTCCTGTATAAAATAGCCGTAAGTGGATTAAAAGACAAGCATTAAAGATACAGCACATACTGCATAATCAGATGCTGAAATGTTAGCAAGATACAATGCTGATGCTTCTAGGTGCCTTTTAACTCTTTGTAAACATATTTGATCCTTTCCAGAGGCACCTGAACAAAGCATCTAAAGGAAAACTGTGGAAGTCCTTGAGAATCTTTGTTGCTTGTAAAAAGATGCTTTTTTCACAAGACTTTTCTTCGTTACGCCTGAAGGAAAATAACAGATGAAGAGATAATTTTCCAGGAAAAATTATTTTCAGCTTTCCTCAGTATACATTTGGTTGTAATTCAGAAATTACCAGAACCAACCAGTATCTTCAATCCGGTCATTCTTTCAATGTTGGCCAAAATCAGAGTCATTCAAACAATATGCAAATATTCAGATATTCACATTTTAAAAACACAGTATAGGTAAATCTGCTGTAATCTATTCTTCTACATTAACTTCTCTTGGATAGCTAATCAAAGGAGGATTGAAGCAGAAATTTTATAATGGTTTAAAATTTGTAATATGTTAACTTACAATACCTAGATATTTCAAAATATATTTTAGAACTTGTATTGTGTATGTCCACACACTTTTATCTATACTAGCAAACATTTGTAAATCCATTTTTAATGTAATGTCATGCATTGTATTAAATTTGAGGAAATAAGAAATTATCTTAAAGGCTATATGTGACACCATATTACAGACTTGAAAAATACCTTAGGTTTTATTAAGGTTAAAATTCATGCCACACAGAGCCAGAAAAATGTAACACTAAATATGGACTCCTGTACATGTATGACTGTGTATAAATTTTTCTCTCAAATAGAAACCTGAAATATTCAATGCATACTTAGATCATTAAATCACTAACAAGTAGTTTTCTTAAATTGCTTAACATAGGGCCTTATTTATTGGCTATTTTATAGACCTACATTGAAGGCACAATTAGTCATTCCTTGCAGGATTTGAGAGTGATTGTCTGTACAGCAAAGGAGTGTTTGAAAAGTCTTTTTTTTTTTTCTCTGCACCTATTCAATGAGGTTAGGGCTTACTTAGTGAACTTTCATCTAGATAAAAAAGAGGTATCGAAGTAAAAGACTTCTTCCAACACTGAGTAACCAAGTAGTGGAATATAACAATTATTTTTTAGGAGTACTTTAGCCTTCAGAGATGTGTTCAATGCTGCTTCATCTAATCAGAGCATTCCTGAGATCACAGAGCAGACTAAGCACTCTTATTTTAGATCATTAGGCCAGTCTCCTGGGAGGTATCAGCTAGCTGGAGTCCAGAAACTGCTGATGAGCATATGCAAACTAGGATTTTTGCCATTTGGCCAAATCTGGATGGAATTTTACAAAGGTAGCAAAAGATTCCTGTCTAGCATGAGATATATGAGACATATCTCAACATCCCATAACGTCTATTATCCTGTTCTAAATCTGTGAGGTTTGAAAGAGATTTATGATCCTAGCCTTTTTCTTAAAATTAAATGACCTGAACTGGTACAAATTCAGTCAATCTGAATAAATTACTGGCCTCTAATATTTCAGATCACACAGTCAACAACTGATGTGCTGAGAAAGTCACCTGCTGCTAGGCCCACCAGTAACTTTCTGTTTTTCTAAGATAACTCTATACTAACACAAGAATAGTAGCACTACTTACAGGCAAACCATATTTGCACATCTGATTCCTGATTCGTTGTCACCTCCCTCCCTGTTTTCTCAGAAGTGAAAAATAGCCTGGTTTATACACTCTGAGAACTTGCAGATATGGTTGTTTCTGAAGGTAGGGTGCAGTAAGTCGCACTAAGTTATGTGTTCTTAGCCTGACACTGCAGTCACTGTAGCTGACATTCAAACTATTGAATATCAAATTGCAGCAGAATCTGTCTGCAGTAATTAATTATTAATTAAGCAGACTGGGACAAGGGAAAAAAGAAAATGCAGAAAGTGATGTCAAACACGCTGATACTCTGAGGTCTTATTAAAAGCTCTAATGAACATACAGCTGTTCACCTTCTGCATACAGAACTATGTAAGTCATTTATAGATCTTAATTTCTGACTAAAGTGAAAGATCGGAAATTAAATCTAAACACATAAATACGTAAGTTCTCAGCTTTAAAAACTAAGCTGAGAAACCACAGTATTTCCCTCAGAACTATTCAGAACAACGAATCCTGAGCTTCTGAAACTACTTGATTGCTTCAGGTGTAAGTAAAAATAAGGTAAGAAATTAGAGTATATATTCCTTTTACTTGTGTAATAAATGAAATAAAGCAATACAATTGCTTCATGGGAAGCTTTTGGTATGCTGTGGCAGTATTTAGATTCTGTCTGGCAATACCTACTATGTGTCTGTTATTTTTAACCTTGAAAACTCAATAAACTACCCTCCATATACAGAATGGTAGAGACGGAGTAAAAGACTGCTTTTCATAACACTTTTAATGCTGCCTTTTTAAGGAGCACATCTTTCTGGAAAAATATCACACACATAAAATAAATGTACACCTATCCCTGGTAAATGATCTTCTGCAGTGTACCAATGGCATACATGTGGACTGTGAATGAAGTAGTTTGAGAGCCAAACTATCTGCCTAGAAATAGAACCTTAAACTCTGTGAGATCAAATGCAGCTCCATACTGATCATGTTGAACTAAGGCATACTTTAAAACAACAAAGCCAAGAAAACAGCGTGTGATTTGTTGAAACAATTTAGTAATCAACATGAAAATTAGTAGCATAATTTACGTGGTCAAAATCAACAACAGTAGCAATGTGAAGGAAATAACGGAATCATTTCTAATGAAGTTCTACCAATGAATGCATCTAAGTGGTGGTAAATCATAACAGGTTAGGATACTGATTCCTCCAATTCACTTAAGGCTGCTAAATCATAAATTTGAGTCAACAATATTGGCATCGCCTTCAATTCAATAAGGAGCTGAATAAAATTTCTACTAGCCAGCTAAGAAATTGCTCTTTGGGTTCTTCCTCTTGTATTATTAACCATTTATGGGGATCATCATGACTATTCTTTCAGTTACTGGCAGGTGATCAGAATCTGATAGGCTCTGCTGATTATATCTAGTCAGAACCCTCACATAAGACAACCTCAGAAGAGGCTGCACAGAGGAAATACAACCCTGTAAAAGAGGAAACACTTTTGATTTAGTTCTGATACTTTTGAGAAATACTTTTGATTTAGTTCTGCATAACTACTTCACTGGCACATTACTTCATTTGACAACTTGGTATACAGAACAAGCACATCAGTTTTACTTCAAGTATTGCATTCATATAGAGGCAAAGATGTGTCACCTTCGCATGATGTCTCATAGCAAACTGCACACACTTCAAACAATGTATATCAACAAATAGATGGTTTAGTTTCACAGTGTACATTACAGGAAAAATCTTCCCTGACAGCCTATTTGTCAGTGTGTCGGATGCAGCACTGTAACACCAGACCATCTGGAGATTCTAGCGAAAAAAAAAAAAAAAAACAAACCACTTAGGGTGAAATTCCTCCTTTGGCTATTGCTCACTGAAAGAAGACAGAATAATGGGCCTTCTTTACAGTCTTTCATAACACCAGAAACCAGGAACTGACTGTGCTGCTTTTATTTGTATTGGTTTGAAAAAGAATATGCTGTAGCAATAAATGCAAGATTGAGTCATGACAAAACACTGCTAAAATTTACTCCTCCATTATCGCTAGGAGAGGAATGTGCACTCCATATACATGTATTTTCAGTCTTCAAATGTCATAGCACAAAACTCAGTAGATACTTAGATTCAAAGAGCAATTTTCGTGAGATTTCTTGATGTAGCCATGCAAAATACCGAATTATTTTGACTCGTTTGTATCTAATGACCCCCAGTCACTAATGAGTTACAAATTCCCAATGCTCAGAAGATAAAATTCACTAATGTGTTTATTACATTAATTGGCCAGGTGGAGTTTTAACAGCAATGTTGTCTTAAAACAAAACATAATTTTTATAAATAGACAGTGTGAAATCTGTTAGATACTACTTCAGACCAGCCTGTACAATAAACGCAAACAGAAAGAAGAGAATCGTCACAGTTCTTATGGTGATTTCTACTTGCTGCAAAATAACATTTAATGAGACTGATGGGGGACAAAACTATTGGGACTGCAGATACTTATATAAATTATACCCAGATAAATACCAGAAAGAATGAAAAATACCCAGATATAGTTGGTTATTATAATCGTTATTACCTGTTTTACAAGGTAATAATGGCCTCAGGGAAAAAAAAAAAATCTAGATTAGAGAAGATATTTGTGAAGTAATTAAACAACAATCTCACAGTAGTCACTCTGTACTTAGTAACAAAACACTGATACATTTAGGTTTGCTCACATTTGCTGTTAGATACATTATAATTGAGGAATACCAAATGCCATGCTTTACTCTGATTTGCTGCTGATTAACAGCACTAGAAGCCAAACTTAGAGCCTTTTAAGAACAGATGGTGCTTCTTTCCTCTTCTTACTGGTCAAAAATTCAGAGAAAATAAGGATGAAGACGGATGTAGATAGAGAAGAGAAGCAACCAAAAGAGAAAAAAAAGTTTGGCACATCCCATAAGCAGCTATAGAAACAAATTATATCCATTTTCCACTGTGGGTGTGCAAGTTTGAGGATTCACAGATGGCTTGGAATTCAGCTCCTCATCAGAGCTGAATCTGTTTCCAAGATGGTCTGAAAAAGGGGTGCCGATTGCAAAATGTTTCTTTTCCCACTTTTACTACCTGATAGCTTCCCATCTTTCCCTCCTTTTTCTCTAAATTAACAAAACATGAAGAATGGAGGTTATTTGATGAACTGGAAAAAAATGGGCAGTGCCAGTATCTGCCCAGATGGGACAACTAAGTTGTTTTCACTGTGGGTTTCCTAAAGCCTAAGGGGACTTGAGGAGTTCTCATATCCACCCACCTACTCCTTATAAATAAAACCATGACTCACTTTTAAAAATTTCGAATCAAGTGAGTCATTCTTTTACACGACCAGCTTGAGACACCTTATAATGGTGGTCTCTCTTCCTCTAACAGGAGGACAGGAACATTCCAAAATTCCAGGAAACACAGCCAAATGCAAAGGGAGGTGTTCTGCTTTCTGAGAAACTTTATCAAAGATAAAAAAACACATCTCAACTGTGCTTAATAATTGTTCAGCCAGCGATTAGATGATAGAGTTACTAATCAGGTGCTAGAACACAGTGCCAGAAACAGACTTGCTGCTGTAAGGAAGGGAATATTCTATGACTCTATGACTGTCCATCTTTGTTCCAAAGCACAAAAAAGTTGGTTTGGATCCTGGTATTTCCACCTATACACTGACTGTAGCTTTTTCCTCAAACTCCACCAACCTGTCAATACCTCTTTTATATTTCAAGATCCTCTACTTGCCATTCAATTACAACAGGCTCTCTCTTCTAGGACCTGCATTAGTCTCTTCTGTAAATTTAAAAAAAACAAGCAGCTCACTCCTAGCACAACTCCCTATTGATTAATGTTACGAAAGAAAAGGGAAATTTGTTTTGATCGCTGCCAGACTCATCAGTGAACCAAAATCCCCTTGTTCACTAACTTGATTTTCTTTCTCTGTGGTGACCCACTTTAAATTTTCATCCACGCAGTTCCGCTCAACTGTAGTTGATCAATCAGTGAAAACCAATTGCAAAAGCCTTGCTGAGCCCTTATTTCCTTCTGTCACAGAGTTCCTGAGGGCTCTTAAGAATGGGAAAGGCAAAGGTGCACGTGTCCCACTTATGACAAAACCCCCATGTTCTATCAGATGGAGGCATGTAGTCTTTTTGTAAAGAATTAAAAAAATGCAGTTAAACTTTGTTTCTTACCACAGAATATAGGCAGATGCATATCAACCCATTTCTCTGCTGTCTGCTAAGTTTCCAGTGGAACTCTCCTGGGGCACACACTAAAATACCTCGTGTTTAATAGGTCTGATGCAGTAATGCTAGCAGCGTGCCAATGTTTTGATATGCCAGACACTAAAAAGAGGACTATTAATTAGAATCTTAATAGTACCTGTAGGTTAAAATACCAATAAATAAATAATGCCTGTTTCATAAATAAGCATCTGAAAATATGACAAATATTAAACAGCATGAAATTGAAGTTTAGAATCCAATATAGTAGACAGATTCTGTCTACACATTGTTGGTGTTTCAATTACAAAGAAGTGTTATTTCCATAAACCTCTACTTCACTAAAATCACCCTGGACACGAAAAAGACAGAAACTTCTATTCTCCATTCTCCTTCACTGTTCTTAATAAACTGCTGAGAAATAAATTTAGCTGAGGGGAGAGTTAAACTGAGATTTTTATTTTCTGAAATGAAAATAATTTAACAATTATGCCCTTCCTATACACGCTATCACGTATTTCAGGACTCTTAATAATGTCATGCAGCAATGAAGCAGTTATTTACCTACTGCATCTGTCCTACTGCATCTGTAGGAAATATGCTGGTTTTGAATCTTCATTCCTCACCACTTTTTAAATACTGTCTCATAAAGTCCGTCTTTCCTCACATATTTCCAGAGCTGAGCTTTTATATGCTGGTAAAAAAAATTGTTGCTTATGTTTATGCTTCAAAGATGGTGTTCTCCACAAAACACTAAAGAAAATACAGAAGACAATATTAAAATATCAAAACTGCAGAGCGTATTTTGCATTATTCATTGCAAATACCTCTCTGGACCAATCACAGCTTGAAGGTAATAAGACATCTCAGTCATAAATAAAAGTAATGAACATATAACAACCTACTCAAGACATGACACATATCTTAAATATTAATTCAATCAGCATCACATAAAAGTTCTGTGGAAACTGAATTACCTTCCATCTCACCGTTGCAGATAACATCCTGTCATGTCTAATCATTGAGGAAAAAAAACATAGATGCCAGAGACCAGTTCACATTTAGTTAATTATGCTTAACTATATAATAAGAACTGTCAAGTAGTAAAATGCTTTTACAACACCAATTTCTTCTTACATTTTAAGAGCAATCCTTGAACTTCATGAAGCTTCAGGAGTGTTGAGCATGTTATCTAGTAGCTCAGGAGCTAGACCATATTTTTTCATGTATTTATTGTGGGGTTTTTTTCTATTATTTGGTACTACATCTTAAATGACAGGATACATCTGTACAGAGGTTGATTAAAAACCTGAATGCCTGAAAATCCCCAGAAGAGGCATGAAACAAAGGTGCTATAAAAGTATCGGCTCAAATTATTGCTGTTACAGTTTTCTGTTTGCTTACATTCATTGCAAAGCTAAATGCTAGAACAGCAAACTGCAATTTTCCTACTTGCAGTAAAGTTATTGCTGCAAGTAGAAAAACCATGGGTGGGACTTACTTCAGTGTTTAAACACCTACAAGAGGGCTTGGAGGCTAACCTATTGCAGTTAATGAAACACAAAAAACAATTCAATAACTAACCACTGGGTGTCTTCTTCAGATAGATTGGTGGAATTACTTTCTAGACTCCATTGACCACATGGGGTACTTAAGACTCCCTACAGATAATGTTTTCTGGCACTTAATCCCACACTTGGTCTGCTTGACAAAAACCAAAACAAAGCAAAATTAATATTAAACAGTATGCTAGAAACATAACCATTATAGTCTGTACAGCCACATGCAACTTCAATGAATATGACAGAAATCATGTTCCATTATAGGAGTACAGTATCTTGCAGCTATACAATCACTATGTTCCAGTGTATGAAGTAATTTAAAACATTAAACGTATTAAAAATAGGATGACAAATGCTTTAAGGTTTCATCTGATTTGGAAAGAATGCCCTTTATGCTGAAAGAGCTGACTCTCAGAAAATGCTTTTAATCCATGGCAAAAGTTTTCCCTTTTACAGGGCAATTTGAGTGTTTATCTAGCAGATTACCAGATATCCAAGGCACATATTGTCTAAAAAGCCTTCCCAAATGACTCCTCTGCAGATCATCTTCATAAAATACATAGCAAGCCCTGTATCAGTTTTGATGATATCCAGACAACAAAGGCGATTCTTCTAAAAACATTGCTTCTATTGATGTAAATAATTAACAAGTCAAGTTAGTGTGTCATGTTCACCAGTATTAGATAGAATCATAGAATAGTTAGGGTTGGAAAGGACCTTAAGATCCTGTAGTTATAACACCCCTGCCATGGGCAGAGACACCTCCCACTAAACCATGCCACCCAAGTTACTTTTTCACTACAAAGTATTGGCTTCAGTATTAATTCCTGAACTCTGAGTTCTGCCAACAAAGAAAATCTGCTAACAAGCAAATTCATGCCCTTTTGTGAATTTAGTAGAACCTTAAGAAAACTGCAACTGTTTTTTTATATACACAGACCCGTTGTCGTGGTTTAAGTCCAGCCAGTAACTCAGAACCACACAGCTGCTAACTCATGCCACATCTTCTGTCGCTCTACTCCCAGAGGGATGGGAAGGAGAATGGAAAGAAAGTAAATTCCATGGGTTGAGATAAGAACAGTCCAGTAACTAAAGTATAACACAAACCACTGCTGCTACCACCAATAATAATAATAATAATGATACGGGAAATAACAAGGGAAGAGAATACAACCACTCACCACCCACTGACTGATACCCAGCCCCACCCAAGCAGAAATCTGGGCCTTCCAGGTAACTCCCCCCAGCTTATGTACTGGGCATGATGCAATGTGGTATGGCCAGTTTGGGTTCGGTGTCCTGTCTCTGCTTCCTCCAGGCTTCCTGAGCCCCTCCTTGCTGGGAGAGCATGAGACTCAGAAAGTCCTTGATAGGAGTAAGCATTACTTAGCAACAACTAAAAACATCGGTGTTGACATCACTGATCTCAGACTAAAGTCAAAAATACAGCACTGCACAAGCTACTAAGAAGGAGAAAAAATGACTGCTACTGCTGAACCCAGGGCACCCATAAGATGCTAGAACAACTTTAATATATTATTATTTGTGGGCACACAAAGATCTTCCTACCTGACACGAAACTCAGACATGCTAAATGCTAATAACTACAAATGGCAATAGGTTTCTTTTTCTCCTAAGCAGAGGTACTTGTTTTTCAGCCTCAAAAATCCTTTCTCAAAGACCAGTAATGAATTCAGATGGTAATGAATTCTCAGTAATGAATTCAGATGGTTCTGACATACACATTAAAGAAAATTCTCTTGCCCATACCACATTTTGCCCAATTTAGAGATATTTTGGGAGGAAAATGAAGGGAGAAATGCAATCTCAATTTAGGTTGAATTTAAAATCAGTAGGAAAAATTACAACTGCTCCCCAAATTATTCCTTTTTTTCTATTATTATTATTTCTCATTGTGCTGCAGGTATGTACATATATATATATATATATATCAGCTTTTTATTTTATTCTGTTGAAAACTTCAGTTTCTTGAACTAAGGCTAACTTTAAGAGATTAATTGTATCTTGGAGTTACCCATTCCATTTTTCACTGATTAGAAAGGGAACTACTCATCTCGCTCCTACTATCTGCCTAATTCATAAACAGCTAAAACTAAACTAATTCACAAGACTATTCCACCCTAGGATACAGCTGCAGCTGGAGGGCAGAGGATACAAGCAAGAGAGTGACTTTAACTTCCCACAGTACATGAACGCAACACACAGCTCTGTGAGCATCCTGAATGCTTTTGACTGTATTGCTGAGCCCACCCCTTTATGCAGTTCAGTACGACTGGGCTACATTTTGCCTGTATGTTGTAGCACTCTGGTAAGCTTAAAAAGAAAATGACAGGACTGCATTGTCAAGCTGACAGCCCGTTGAATTTGTCTCCTCTTTTGCAATACCTCTGTCAGGAGACAACTGTCACTGTTGTTGTCTTCATCTGCATAAATCCAAGGCTCAAGGTTTTTTTCTGTCTCTGACCTTCTCCAGCTGAAAACCTGGGTATATCTCTATGGGGATGTGAGAGCCTTCCATTCTTTCCTCAAAACTGCCTATGATTCACACTATTTAAGTCACCTGTACATTTACAGGTTTTTTCAGATTCACTGTCCCCTCGCAACAGCTACTTTTTGTAGGTTGCCAAAAGTTCAGTACTAGTAAACTATTATTCTTTTACTTTCCTTAGAGAATTTTAAATCTTATGAGGAAAAAACCTATTCCTAAACACATTTCAAAGGTTTACTAGTCATAAAAAAAAACAACACAAAGAAATCCAAGCCAAAACAAAAAAACAACCGAAAACCCAACCAAACAAGACAAAACAACACAAAACACAGAACTTCTGAATGAGTGGAAATACAGTAGAATTAGTTGTGTCTGTGGGTACGTCTCTTTATGAGTTACAACATTAAGCAACTAGTAACACAGACATGTGTTTCAAATATCTAAGAGTCAAGTTCAGAGTTATTAAGCTGAATCCTGGGAGAAACATTTCGTCAAAACACAATGATGATCATTATTTATTCCCAGTGTAGACTGCATTTAAAAAGCTTATCAAAACATTTTACTATTGAACAACATTTTACAGAGGTGAGATGCACAACAATTGTTAGCAACATAGTAATTATGGCTAAATTAGTTAACTAAGATTAAAGTCCTCTCTTGATATTTTTGACAATGCAAGAGAACCCAGAAGGCTTCAGACAATATCAGGTCCTTACTGAGTCAGACAACACAATGCAATGAAGACAAACACTGAGCATGAATGGACCTGACAGAAAAGTATCATAAATCTTAAATCTGTACATTAAACACCATCAGAACTATCAGTGACAGTTCTGGAGACTGTAAAACTATGCTATATGCCTTGAAAGAATTAAAGTTCAGTAAATATAATAAGCACTCACAAGTGCACTGTCCTGGGATGTTCTATCTTTTTTCTCTACTGCCCATGTATAATATAACAGATTAGTAAATAAATAAATAGTAAATAGCTTAACAGCTAAAACTTAAAAAAGAATCCCAAAATCACAAAAAAAAAAAAAAAACCCCAAAAAAAAAAAAAAAAAATCCCTAATTTCACACAGTGATAGATAATTTTTGAAATTATCTGAAGTATCTGGACACCTACAAAAATTTTACACAGTATAATTGCAACCAAGGGTCAATTGACTTCTTGGGGTGCAAAATTACGCTGTTTCACTGTAAAGGAGCCATTTGCGCAGATTTCTCTGGACCAAAACTCAAGTTCGCAAGTTTCCTGAGGATAAAGCATAAATCCTTCATCACCCTTCTTAGCCCTCAGAGCACTCCCAACTGCCACCTGATGCTCGGGCAAGAGTTATTTGTTTCCTTTAATTTGTCACAGCTGCATAGACTTCCTTTAAGTGAAAAAACATATTTTTATTATCAGTTGAAAAAAAACGAGAAAATAAAGCTCAGTTTTAAAATCAGAAGCTGCAACAGTTCATAATGACATTACCTAACTCTCAGAAATATTAGCCATTTTCAGCTCTTTCACTGACAGCAGTCTATATGATAGACGGCTTCCTATTAACAGAAAGGAGATGACTGTATTACCAAGTACAGCACAGAAAACCGCTGGTCCAAATTCTGCTATCCTCTGTTGACATTCTGATTCCCCCAAGTACTTATGATGATTATTCATCTTTGAAATCAATGACCTGTTGCTAGCTGAAGTACTGTTTTGAATTTGGGCAAGTTGTACAAGTTTCTGCCACCCAAATGTGCTGGCAACTGAAGTGAAGAAGGCTGAATTTAACTCTTTGGGAGTGCTTTAGGGTAAAGAAAATAACAGCGCATCACCTGGCGTTGCTGCATGCATAAAGTGATCTTCTCTCTGCAAAAGTAACGGTTGCTAGCTTTTAAATTAGTACACTATAAATATGAGGGTCTTGAATGAGAGTAATAAAGGCATGAAAAGATAGCATGAATTAATCCAAACTGTAAAGCAAGCTGTGGGAGGGATCTGAGGCACAATTTGTATGTTTTGCCTCCAAAGGTACTGTCACATTTCCGCAAAACACAAATCATTT
Source organism: Psilopsiagon aymara (assembly GCA_024733675.1). Lineage (NCBI taxonomy): Eukaryota > Metazoa > Chordata > Aves > Psittaciformes > Psittacidae > Psilopsiagon > Psilopsiagon aymara. Next base: position 703 of record JANRGW010008678.1, on the reverse strand, counting down.
GAATATATTTTAATATCTGTACAAATGACAACAAGGAGACTAGGACTTATTTCTAAAAATAACACAACCATATGTTCTCAATTAAAGATACTAAAAGGCTACCAGGTTCTCCATGTGCAGAATCACATCTGCAGGCCCACATTCTCAGGACAAAACATCTGATGGCATAAAATATAAATAAGCTGAGCCTTTCTATTTTAATGAACAACACTAATATGAACAGAAAAGGATGAGGAAAATATACTTTTTACTAATGTATAGAAAATAATTGCAAATCATGAGCTGGCACAGCTGGCACCAATGGACATATATGGCACTAAACAATTCCACCAAAATAATATCAGAGGAGTAAAATGTAAGAAGCCAAGTAATTTAAATTTTAAGTACAATAACCACCAGAAGTAAACTGCTATACTAACAGAAAGAATTAGTAGGAGAAAAACAAGTCGCATCCTCATTTTGCCAGCATTTACTGATTATTTTAACTGGGAAGAATAGAACAAACCACATATAGGAACCCGATCTAGGGAGTGAACACACAATAAAAATACTGACAAGACCAAGACCTCAGCAGTTACATAGTAACAATTATATTTTACTTTAAAAAAAAAGAAAAAATAACCAAAAAACAAAAACAAAAACAAACAAAAAAAAAAAAAAAAAAAAAAAAAAAAAAAACACAAAAAAAAAAAAAAAAAACAAA
>JANRGW010008677.1:0-19772 GCA_024733675.1 Psilopsiagon aymara | reverse complement strand
TCCCTGCCCATGGCAGGGGGGTTGGAACTGGATGATCTTAAGGTCCTTTCCAACCCTAACTATTCTATGATTCTATTTCCCTAGCCTTGACATAGCTTAGGACTCAGTCTTACCCCTTGATGCTGTGTATAAGCAGCTAGTAAAGGCTAACAGCCTTTGCAGCTACTCTGAGCAGACGTACCTTGTGAGTATGTTGTGTTTTATTGGCTCTTCTGTCTTAATCTCATTTCAGGCAAGAGTATCGCCCATGGACTGGAGCAAAACCATCCAAGCCTATAAAGACAAAGCAAGGCTTCATTATCCCAGAAGACCACTTTGTTAAAGAGACAAGCTACAAGGCAGACTTTAAGGTAATTGACATTTTTTAAAATCCTACAGTTGATATGAGTAATGTGCACGTTAGGAACTCCTCATTTTTTTCCCAATGTGGTGCATGTAAAATAAAACCATGCCCTCATTGACCACTCTTTCATCACAGCCCCTTAGGTAATGTGACCGTCCTTTCCTTGGGATTTTCCTGTGAGTTTCTACAACTCTCTATATACCAGCTTACTGTCTTGGTGAAATACATCTAAGCACTACTAAAAATCCTACAAGGAAACAGCTCTTGAGTACACTCAACATTTTCTTTGGCAAAGCTCCCCACACTCCCCATCCCCATGAAGGAGCAAAATGTGCCCCAGCAAGGCTCTGGTTTAGCTGCTTATTGCAGCAAATCACCAAAGAGAATGGCACTTCACAACCAACCCTAAAAGCCATTCACTGGCAACACTGCGAGACTGGGAAAGCAGAAAGAGGCTGAGGCTGAACTCCCTGGCCACAGTGTGTTAGAGGTAATAGCAGCTGCTCCAGGGCCACATGTAAAAAAGTAAATCTTAGCCTTGGAAAAGAGGAGGAGGAAGTGTTTAATCAGCAGACAGTCAAGTGTCCCCTCCACAGAGGATTGCTGGCACACTGCTGTGACATGGCACACAAGGCACAGGATGGGTAAGCTCTACTAAAAGTGGGACAGTAACCTCAGGCAAAACAGAATATGCAAACCTCAGCAAAACTACTTCCTTTCTCTGAGTAGTCTGGGCTGATTACTGAGGTGCAGCAATGAGAACAGAGGTTATTTAACCCTTAACCCCTACATTTTGATCCTGAAAGGGCAAAATACAGTGTCTTCCTATTTGGCAGATAGGATACAAAGGAGCGGGGTCCAGATGAACCCCTCAGAGGAACTATCCCAGTTCTCAAGGAAGAGAAATCCCAGACACAAACACATGCCACGGAGGACGCTGCACTCTGGACTGTGCAAACAGAGGCCCCATCTCTGGGAGCCCCAGGGCACCACCACAGCCTCTCCTGCAGATAGTATGGGAAAGGTGTAGTGTGGAATACAGTGCCAAGGAGCCACCAGTTCAAAGAGAAGCTGGACTCTCCTTGGTTTACACTTGGCCATTTAGACTTTCCCTCTTGCCTGAAGCCCATGCGTTTGCTCCCATGAGGGAATCAGGATTATGTTAGGTCCCAACTGCCTGCTTTGCTACTGAGCTGTGCACAGGCTGTTTGTAACACTCCTCTTGTTCCTTAGTGTGTCAGATACATCCCCAGAGGAATGGAAAAATCAGAACAATGAAACAACCACCAGATCGATAGCTTTCCCTGTACTGTCTTTGCCTGTGGTCTTTCTCTGTTTTCTGTGCTCAGATGGTGCCATCAGAACACTCAGCACTCAGCAAAGCTTTCTGTCCTTTCACGTTTTACAGCCAGATTCACCCAGAATCCTGGGCTGGAAGCACAACTATGGCCAGTCCTGTTTCAAATCCTTTAAGCATTAGGGAAGACACAAGCATCTGCATGTCCCTCATGCCTCAGTACAGCCACAACAGCCACATGCTGCATGAAATACTGACTCCACAGACATCAGAAAGAGCAATCTCTGTTAATCTCTACCTTTCTGGCCTGAGCAGTTAACATCCTTATCAAAGCCCTTGCAGTTTCACAGTCTGGCACAGCCAGTAACTGCTTTTTCTCCCTCAGGTGCTCCAGGTCTATCTTGCAGAGGCTGGCTCAAGGCCTGTGCAGCCATGGTTGTTTCCCATTAAACCACACACCTCCGGGTGCAAGGGCTGGGTTACAACAAAGCCACACACCTTGTACACCGAGGCGAGTCCCACTGAGTGTACAAAGGCTGCAGAAAGGCTCAGTACACTCAGAGTGTACCAAGGAAAGGCTGAGAGAGTTGGGGTTGTTCAGCCTGGAGAAGACTGGGGAGATGTTATTGCAGGCTTTCAGTACTTAAAAGATGCCTGTAAGAAAGACGGGGAGAGACTTTTTAGCAGGGCCCGCTGTGACAGGACAAATGGTGATGGTTTTAAGCTAAGAGGGGAGAGACAGGCAAGATGTGAGGAAGAAACGCTTTTACACTGAGGGTGGTAAAAGGTTGCCCAGAGAGGTGGTGGATGCATCATCCCTGGAGACGTTCAAGGCCGGGCTGAATGTGGCTCTGGGCAACCCGGTCTAGTTGAAGATGTCCCTGCTCACTGCAGGGGGTTGGACTGGATGAGCTTTGAAGGTCCCTTCCAACCCAAACTCCTCTATGATTCTATGATTGATGCCCAGACAAGAACTAGTGCTTGCATGTTACACGGGAGAACAGATTGTCACAACACCCCAGACCCCTCAGACTCTCCAGGCAGTCTGGTTGCACCCTGTGTCGCACTAACGTTTCTCTTCCCCCCTCACCCCACTAGATCCCAGAGGTGAAGACCAGGTTCTCCCCCAACCCTTCTGCTGTTTTCCAGGCACCATCACGGATCCTCAACGTGTGATCCTGGACCCTCCTCACACCCAGGCAGCTCAGACACAGAGTTAGATGTATCTATGCAATTTTCATGAGGAGTATTAAGATCAAAGAGCCGGCGTTACCAACAGCAGCCCCAGTGATTAATGGCATGCACACAAACTTTCTGTTAACACAACAAACCGCAAAGCGCTTGGCTCAGAGCTGGCAAACCACGCTGTGAGGAGTGACCCAGTTTTACATGGGAGCAGGTTCATTACTCTGCCAGCTGGCCTCACATTAGGAGACTGACTTTGGGCAGCAAAGGCAGCAAGTACAGCAGGCAACATCCCCGTGCTTAAATACACAGGGTGGGAGGGGAAAACAGTTACCAATGGGATGGATAACTAAAACCAAAAAGAGTTTCATTTAGCAGCATCCTTTAAGTAAGCCAGTGAAAGACAGGGAGCATCTGGCTGACTTCAGAGCTTCTTGATGGGTTTTGGAAACAGAACCTCAAATGGCTGCACCAGAAAACATAGCATCAAAAGGGCTGGTGTGAACTCCCAGGGCTGTTTCAGAAGCTGGAGGAAGCCAGCATCATTGAACTCCAAAATGCATCTGGCATATGCAGTGTCTTGGGGCTCTAAGGCTGGAAAGCTGGATGTTTCCAGGACTGGTGGCCTCACACAGAAGCAAGAGGGGATGGAACTTCGGGAGACAGCCCTGAGAGCTGCATCAGCCTGGTTTGGAGAGGATTACATGGACAGAGACAGTCAGGCACCTGCCAGGCTCCAGAGGAGCTGAGATAAGTGTGTAATTTGTATAGCTGACAGGAGGACTGTAAATACTGTATATGGATTTTACCTAAACCAATTTGTGATCCTTTAATGAAAAGGACATGCTTATACTTTTAATAAATGTGAAGTCTTTGCATATGCAAGGTGGGAAATATTGCCTTGAAATTCCTAAATTATTGCCTGTATATTGGTAATGCTAATGCTAGGAACAACCAGAAGCAAATGTTACTTAGAAACTCTTCTTAACATAGAATGTCAGACATCCTTGATTTTGAAGATAGGTCATTTTAAGTGGCATTGTTCTAAAGCTGGTTTTTTTTCGATTGGTCTGCATTTAACTTTTGCTGAGGTCCACGTGTTTTAGGAAACCATTTTTTAACCTTTGTTCATCAGGACTGTAGTGGGATTACAGTTTCTGTCTCAATTACTTATGCAACAGGAACAGTCTACTGCGCATTTCATGGCTTTCCTGATCTATTTTTGGGGAAAAAAAAATGAGAAACTTAGAGCTCATCTATACATATATAGTCTGCAACACACAAGTATGTTGACTAGAATCAAAGGAAACGATCCTCAGACTTGAACAGTGACTAGATATTCATTCATCTGTAATGAACATCAATTAAATCATAATCAGAACTACAGAATGGTTTGGGTTGGAAGGGACGTTAAAGCTCATCCAGTTCCAACCCTCTGCCCTGGGCAGGGATACCTTCCAATAGCCCAGGTTGCTCCAAACCCCATCTAACGTGGCCCTGGGATGGAACTTCCCACACTCATCCCCAAACCCAGAGGATCCTACAGTAATACCAGTGCTTGCCAAAATAATTTTTCAGGAGACTCATTTTTTCAGGAAATCCATCGGAAACATTCAAACTGTACAAAGGTTTTGCATGTTATATGTTTCTAAGAACTCAATCTGCTTGTGTAATCTCTTTATAACGTTTCTTACAGTTTTGTTCAAACAGTTTACGTTTGTTTCAATTCTGGACTTTAACAACAGCTAAAAGAAAAGAGGATAAATTGTCTATTCAGTCTTCTTAATTCATTGTATTTCTTAAAAGAAATCAATGCAGTTGTAAACAAACTGGTAATACAATAAGCTTGTATTTTATCAAATGGACTGGATTTAATTTAATAAATTAAAATGTATTTTGGCTATTGGTTCTTTCCCCAAACATATTTTTTGTTGTAAAACCTAACCCTTGGGTACTGAACCTTGCAGATCCCTGCATTTCTCCTACCCAGCAACATGTGCAAGACAGCAGGGCACACAAGACACCAACTAAGGTGTAAGGAGATGCCTGACTGCAGTCACAGCCATGAACAATCAATTTCTTACTCCTCAAGCTTGTCTGCAGGACCAGCAAGAAAGACTTCCAAGGCACGTTTCAAGCTGCAGTCCAACTGCTGATTTGAAAGCACAAGTGCTTTCCAAAGGAAAGCTACTGCAGTGCAGAATTCATAATCACTTGTGGGATTTTCCCTACACCTCTTCAAAGGGAAAGCAAACTCTTCAGCAAGCAGTCCATCAACATGAAGGGGAAAAGAGGGTGAACCAATGATACCAATTTCCTGCATTCAAACACACAGGAGCTAAATCTGCTCTGATGCAGGTGCCATGCTCTCAAGATCCCCTTTCAGCGGTGCCTCCACTATGCCCTGTTAATGCAAAGGGACAAGCAACTTGCATTTCATAGAATCCCAGACTGGTTTGTGTTGGAAGGGACCTTAAAGCTCGTCCAGTTCCAACCCCTGCCACGGGCAGGGACGCCTTGAAGCAGGTTGCTCCAAGCCCCGTCCAACCTGGCCTTGAGCACTGCATGGGGCAGCCACAGCTTCTCTGGGCACCCTGTGCCAGTGCCTCAGCACCCTCACAGGGAAGAATTTCACCTTGGTTTTACTCTGCCATCTCACACAGATCATGGGGAAATGGTGCTAGCTTTGAACATTAAGAGAGACCATCGCTTTAGTTAGAACATTTTAGTCAATAAATGGCAGTGAAGGTACAACAAGCTTCCCTAGACAGTGTGATACCAGGTCTTTTAACTATGCCTCAGGATCCATCCAGAAGCAAGCCAAAGGCTCACAAACTATTGACTGGCTGTAACTACAGGAGGGATGAATGGAGGGAAGATCATTCAGGTACTTACCATTACAGGGGACAGGGTGATGCAACTGGCTGCAGCTGTCTGCAACACAGCTGATTTTGCACCTGCCTCAGCCAAACTGAAGGGGGCAAACCTACATAAGGTTTTGCAGGCTCCAGGGAGTCAGAACACCAGGACTGCTTTCAAGGCTGCTCTCTCACTAGTATTTCTTCCTAGTTGCCCTGGGTTCACATCCAACTCCATCAAGGCTTTCCAACTGTGAATCACACTACAAACAAGGGTGTTATTTGACACAGAAAGAAACGTCATTTAGAGGGAAGGTATTACACTGGAAACATGACTTCCTATCTTTAGGGAGACACTGAACCTGCTTGTTTGGTTCCAACTTGCTGACACAGGCTTGCTGGGATGCTGACAGGGAGTTTTGTGCCTCCTGCATGCACTATGCCTGAGAGCTGTGAACACCTGCACTTCCACATGCTGCTTTGTCTATGATGGTAACTGGTAGATGATGTCCCTGTTTTTATTCTGACTCACAAGCCTTATTTTCTACTCCTGCTCTGCTGAAGGGGAGCAAGAGCAGCAGGGTGGGCGGCCAGATGCCAGCCAATGTCAATCCACCATGCTTTTCAATCTTCCACACCAACCAATTACTCACTGTGTAAAAGGCTGCTCTGGAGGAGTTAAGCTTGTTGAGCTCTGTGGTTCCCTTTCCCCAGCCTCTAAACCCAAGAGCTTTTTAGAGCTAGAAAAGGGAAAAACTACCTTTTCCTTCAGCTCAATTCCACAACTGCCCATTTTAATCCACAACTAGGACATTCAGAATATACAAGGCACACAAAAATCTGTGGATTTGGAGACATTTGAGTGACAGCTGATAGTCAAGACAATCAGCACAGCTAATAAAAGAATTTATTGTAAACATATGTATCTTACACAATTATACAGTATAATACAGATAACATGAAGGATTTAAACACTCAGCATTACAAACAGGGGCAATATTTGTAAAGAGATCTTTAACTTGCATCAAGACTCTTTAGAAAGCCAGAGAAATATACTGTAACATCTCAACACACTGGACCACCTGTAGCATTCCACACATACACCTGATCGGGTGCATGAAATTCCACAATCTCTAAACTCATCTCCAAGCAATTCCCACAGGAACTTCAAGGACCAATTCTTCTCCCACCCCTTCTCAAAATTCAAAGAACTTGTTGCAAACGTTTCCTATATCTGAAGGACTACACAATGTGTTATCTTCTAGCTGCTTTTAACAGTTTATTTTTCTTCAGCAAACTTTATATATTATTAATATAGCATCCCCTAGGAGAATAACCTGTGGCTGTTCAGAAACGTAGCGACAGATCTGCACTGCAAGAACCCCATTAAGAGCAAGGGGTATATTTACTTGCCTGCTTCAGGGCCACGTTCAGGATTCACTCTGCAACTCCATTCCTCACAGTAAAGCAGGACACAGGCAAAGGAAGCCACAATTTGCAAACAGATGCTGGAAGACAAGCTCCTGCATCCTCAAGAGCTGCTCTGGGCATAGCAAAATCCACAGGAGACAGGGGCTGGAAATGCATGTGTCATTGCACAAGATCCTAGCATGACTGAGTCTGCCCAAAGGGCTGTTCCCACACAACCTGCAGGCTGTCATAACGATAGTGACAGGTATCTTGGAAATGCCCTTCTCTCTCATGAAAGCTGTGTACAGGGGTGCCCAACAGCACTATGGACTTGGAGTTCACTACAGCCTACAAGCAAAGTGTGGGGCCTGCAGCTCCACAGCTACCTGGATTCCTCCCAACTCCCAACACGGAGCTCAACTATAATCAGTGCTCCACTCCTTCATACTGACCTCAGCTGAAAAAACATAGAATCATAGAATAGTGAGGGTTGGAAAGGACCTTAAGATCATCCAGCTCCAACCCCCCTGTCGTGGGCAGGAACACCTCCCACTAAACCATGCCACCCAAGGCTCTGTCCAACCTGGCCTTGAAAAGCGCCAGGGATGGAGCATTCACAACTTCCCTGGGCAACCCATTCCAGTGCCTCAGCACCCGCACAGTTTCAGGGCTAAGCTGGGCACTTTACTTGTGCAGGCAATCCTGCACTCGGCTCACCCAAACAAGACAGGATAATCTTCTGAATCCAGAGCGTATAAAGTGCCCTATGTAGGGGGCATTTAAGTTCTTCTCTGAATGCTGTTTGGATTTCATCCACTGGTCCCATTTCCTAGATTCACAGGTCAGGTTCTGCCACTCCTACATTCAAGCGAACTGTAATTCCCTGTTGATTCTAACGAACCAACAGGGGCTTTCCTGCAGACTCTAGTTTTACTTACAGTGGTGAAGACAGGCAATATCACATCTGAGGTACATGGCACCTTCTTCAGTTTAAGAACTACATCAAATCTATGTTACTGTCCTTGGAAGCCTGAAACTATCCTCTTTCACAGTTCCTGCACACTGGAAATTCCCATCTGTACTGCGTGCTACCATTACCTGTTTTCTAGCCCAAAAATAAGCACCAAAAGATAGCATTTTGAAGACTTCTGTTCCTAACCCAGATGAGGAAAGATAACTGTAGTTTAATGTTTATAAAAGGCTTTGTATTGTCAAAGCACGGCACCAACAAGAGTGAGGCCTCAGTACACCCCTTTGAGGTAGGTATCCTGCTCCCCATGCTGAGATGGGGAAACTGAGGCACAGAGTGATTATATCAAAGGCCATGCAGCAGATCAGAGATCCAGCTGAGATCAGCGCATTGGAGGTCCTGGCTGCTTGATCCATGCTCCACCACATGACAGCACTGCCTCACAAAACAAGTACCCTGAAAGCATGACAGTCCAACAGTTATCCCACCAGCTTCACAATGGCTTATTCACACTACTAGCAAGCACCCATGGGGCAGGACAAAAGGGTGGTGGATGTGGGGCAGTCAGGATGTTGTCAGTGAAGCCTTCTTCAGTGAAGTGTTCATAGCCAGGCTGCAGGCATATCTCCTACACCAGAGATGCTCCTGAGACAGTTAAGTGTCGAGGTTAGTAGCAGAACTTCTTCCTGCAGCCAAGACATCAGAGGAGATCCCTACAAGCAGCAAATCTCTGATCTTTTGATCCTATCAGGCCTCTCTGTGTTGAGCAGAACTTCAGCCAAAGTGCTGCTGCTCCCCTAGCACTTCACAATCCAAGCTGATCATTAATCAATGCTACACAGACATTATGACCTTACAAACAGCTTGTCGCCTGTCCCCCAGCACACTCCAACCTTCAAACAGCCTGGGGAGGCACTCGCTGGGTAAGCAAAGAATTTCAGCCAGTCAAAACCTACAAATACTGTCCTCACTCCTCTCCTTTCCTATGCAGGACAAGTGGTCAGACAAATCTTACCCACCCTGACCATGATTCGTTCATGGTGATTGAGCATGTGCCAGTTTACCATTCTGATGTGACTAAGAAAGGCGATACCTGGCACCTCTTCTAGAGAGGCAAGGAATTTGGTTATTTACTGTGCTGAAAAAGCTGACAATAAGCCTCCCCAGCTTACTGATGTGTGCTTAGTCACATACATCACATGCTGGAGCAGGATGCCAGAATTCATGGCAGCCATCAGCCTCCTGCTCACCCACACCTAAACCTACCTGACCAACTCACCCACCTACTCAAGTAACTACCTTTAAAAGCTGTCTTTGACTTCTCGTATCCAGAGTGCCAAAGCAACTGTTCTGCCCACTGCATGGGAAGAACAACTCCTATGCAGACTGCATCAAAAAGTGTAATTTCTTTTCCAAGAAAAAATGTTCAATCTCATCAAAACAGCTGTCTGAGGGACCAGGCCTGTGGAGTCTCTCACAGCTAGCAACTCGTTGCAAACTGACAATGTTTGTTCAGCCACTGAACATACACTTACCAAGTAAACACTGACATTTAACAACTTGATTTGGAACAGAGCATCATTTTGTTGCATTAAGGTGCATCTTTAATTGGAGGTAACAATCTAGTAGCCCAATGTTATAAACGTATATAAATGTCCTACAGAAATACTGGATTTGTCAACCCAACTTCAGTCATAAATCCACCTTTCCTGTAGCATCTTCTTTGTTCTATTTCATGGTTCCTCATTTAGTATCTTCATATGTTTGTTTGTGAGGAAGTCAAGAAAGGGAATATTACAGATGGCTTTGTGAATATTCATCACTGTGATCTCTCTTGGAGTCCTGCAGGGAATGCATCAGAGATGGTATTGTAATACATAAAAAGACACATGTCCAGAAGATAACAAGTTAAGAAAACTAGTAGGGAAAAATAAATGAAAGAAAAAGAAGGAAGACCCATTAAAAAAACCCAAGCCAAACCAAAAGATCAAGTGTTACAGCTACAAGCATTAAAATGTCACAGCACAAAAAAACCACTCAAATGACTGAGGGGAACATCTTGGGCACCAGGACAGGAAAATCCAGTGCTGAAGTATAAATCCTTGAATTTCTGTAGCACAGACTGTGTATTTTCCTCTATATAACATGAATACATATGTTTAATATATATTATATAAATATTTATACACTGCATGAGCAAATATTTAATCTAAGCATTTTCTTGTAGTGTTACTTTTTTTTGCTCCCAATTCCAAACTATCTCAAATCATGCTGCTGAAAAGAAGTCAAAACGTGGCCTAATCATTACCATGAAAATCACTCAGTATCTGAGCTAGAAAAGAGAAAATGAAGAAGATTTTACGTTATTTTAAGTTCTGGTGGGCCATGGGTAACTTGTCTACATGGTAACACAAGATGGACAGGAGTGAGAAGGCCTTTCCAGCATGGCTCTGGTCATCCTTTGAGCATGGCAACAGCAGAGACTCCTGCCTCAGTTTTTAACACTGTTTATGTTTCCATCCTTTGCCACTATGGAGCTAGGAGATGACAAAACCCCTCGAGGCCTGGATCTCCCCACAGAATATAGTTCATAAATTCCCTCCATCACATGGTCTGACCACACAAAATCTGACTAAATTCCTCAGCCCTTTGTGCTGGCATAAGAGGCCCAAGAGGAAACAAGGTGCTGTACCTGTTGTGAGGTGCTGTCTGGTATGCCACAGCAAGTGCTTGCCGTAGGATATCACTCATAAGCTGTTCAGTGGCCTGTGACAGAAGACAACATTAGGAGACAGCATTATGAAAGGAAGAAAGCAATATGCCTGAGCATCAGTGCAAGAGCAGCTGAAATTCGGGGTCACCTCAATCCTGTATTCTATCAGAAGGTGCAGTTCCAGATGCCCAAGTGAGTTTTATTAGCACAGTATTAAGAACTGAGGATATTTAACAAAAAGAAATAGATCTGTTGATGCACAGAGCTGACTGAACTGCCCAGTCTGGTTTCCCTCCAGATCTGCAGAGCGATATGTGCACAGCAGGGTGGATCTGATGCTCCAGAGCCTGTGCTTCAAAGAGCAATTTAGGGCCCAACCCCCCACCAGAGCTTGGTTTGTACATGGCAAATCCCAGATATTCCCCTGGGAGCTGGTATATACTTGTTAGCACATACCCTGTGGCCACCAGCTGATGTCAAGACACTGTCACAAACACCTCCCAGCCTGGACAAACAGCAGATGGCAGCCATATGCCCTACACACTTGGCGTAATCAACGCTCACCCAAAAGCTAATTAAGGCTCTTGGCTTTCTGCGTCTGTATCAAGAGGTTTCTGGGATGTTCCATCAGAAAAGACGGCATAACTCTACAGTTTTAATGGTGCAATCTGATGGTAGCAATCTGTCTACAAATGGATGTATCTGAGTTAACTATGGTAAATAACAGAGAGCCCAGCAGATGTGTGCATGTATGTGTGCAACCTGGAACCAACTAGCTTTTGTAAAACCCATCTTCTGATAAGCAGCAGCCTGTATATACAACCCCAGAAATTGGCCTTGGCTTCAAATACAGCAGAGCACTGCTAAAAACCATCTGTATCAGCCCCCAGCTCCATGCTGTTCAAAGCTTTGGTAAGAAACCATCTCTGTTTTTCCAAAAGCAATTAAGATAGAAAAGTGGTTTCTCAAATAAGGCAGTATTGCTACTGTCGGCAGGAGTTCATCAATCTCCTGCCACAGACAACCCAGGCAAAAAGGAAGTGAACAGTATTTAGGAAAAAAAAATAGCTAAATTTGTATAAAATAATCAAGCCTTACACACTCTGGCAGATCCCCCACCCCGGCTTGGAAAGGTAGGACAAAGGAAGGGGGACTTGCAAAGTTACAGAATGAGTCAGTATCTTACTGGTAGGGAGAATCTACAAATCTCTATTCTGTGTCCAAGCCAACCAATCAGCTAGAAAGCTGGAAACACACACAGAAGCATACAACTCTCTTTGGCCAGCTACACATCTTCTGATACATGCACAAAGAGAAATATCAGACTCTGCATCTCCTGATTTGATAAATGCATATTAGTAAATATAGCCTAATTTCTTTTCCTCCTACATTGCCTGGTTAACGCACTTACAGAGGTGTTCTTATTGTTATTTCTTACCTTTAAAATCATATCTTCTATTACTGATGCATAAACATTCTTTTGTACCTCAGCAGGCTGAAAAGAAATCCCTATCTATAAAATGGGAGAGAGGAAAAAAAGACAATATATCAAATAACACAAAATCCATGTTGTACTCGGTTTAGATTAGATGAGAACGTTACTAGATTAGATGAGAATGAGATTAACAAAAAAAGTCTAGTATAAATGGTAGTTAAATAAGTAAGCAAACAGTCCAGGACTTTCAAGCAGTGTAAACCCAGGCTTCACTTTCGAAAGAACTGCAGAAATGCCTTTAAAACACAGAAGAAACAAAAGCAGGTTTCAACTTTTGTTTCAGAAAGTGCACACAAAAACCAGGCTGCATTGGGCACCTCTGTATTGAGAAAGGAAACTCAATACTGTACATATATTCAACCCATCTGCTCATCATCTTCCCTGCACCCATGGCAACTGAAACCACTTTAAACAGTACTCCTGGCACTAAAGTTCCACATTGAAAGATTGTTTCATCTCGTCTCACTCTCATAATGCACGTGCCCTTGTCATCTATGATTCTAATAGACCAAATACAAAGCAGAACCAAAACATGGTCCCTTAAAGCATTTCAGGTGGAGAGGGAGATCCTTTCTTTCCCTCAGACCTGCTGCATGCAAACTCCTTCTGCTCCTCCTGTCTCCTTCCCACAAGCTGAGTCAGTCTCTTCCCTGTCCTTCCTGCTGCTGTGACAGAAGACCCCCCTCTCCCTTTCTTTTACTCTAATTTGAACAGGGGGAAGAAATCCAAGCAGTAGAGAAGTTTGCTGTGGTCTAAGCTTTACTGTGAGCCCTTTTTTAGAAGCTGCTATCAAACAACACTGGTCCAAGCAACAAGTCCCAGTCTTTCACGTGGTGACACAGAAGAACTTGGTGCCAGTGCTCCTCTCTCCCTCATTTGCCCTTGCTTCTAGCCTTACAGGATGATTTTTCTGATACTAAGCCCTGTAACACATGTCCTCTAAAAAGACCTCCTGGCTGGCATGCTTCACTTCCTCCTCCCAGCAGTGGCCAGCTGAGTGTCACAAATCAGAAGGTCCAGTACTTCCAGGGCATTTACAAAGATGCCCATAAAGCATCCAGAGGCCCATATAGATGAAGGAAAGGCAATTAAATAAATGTAAGATTACAACTAGTTTAACAACAGCTCTTAATAGATTTATGATTAATTTCTTACCTTCTCCGCAGCATCTCTCACAAACTCTGATGCAGGCAAGGAACCCAAGTAGAACTTCATCTCCTCTTGTTTCTCCTCCTGTTCTTTCTTAATGTTTATTTTTAAAGGCTCACTGAAGTTGAGAACATCTACTTCCTCTTCATGTTCTGGTTCTCGTTTAAGAAACTGCTGTAGCTCCTCTAGTTTTCGGCACAGCTCCTCACCACTGCTGTAAGATGAAGGGCATTCTGAAATAGAAGCAATCAATTATACACATGATAGGTGTTTATAAACAGATGCACTCTCAAAATATGGCAAGAAATTAACGTAATTGGAAGTTATTTTTGTAGTTCCTACCAAACATAAGGATAAGCAGAAATGCAAACAGTCACTGACTAACAGATCTGCAGTAGAATTAAGAAAGAATAACCTCTTCTCTGCATGCTCAACACGAGCCACTAAAACCTACAGTGGAAAACTATGCAATAAGCAAATTCTTTTTTGCAAAGGCAAACACAAACCTAGTTGGGCAGATAAAAATATCGAAAGGTGGATGTAGGCTTCCTTTACACCTTCAGTGACTGAAACGCATGGCCAGACTTTGCAAAGAATAAGCAAATCTGTACACTTCTGTGAAATACTTTAAATCACAGATTCACAGAATGGTTTGGGTTGGAAAGGACCTTAAGACCATCTAGTTCCAACCCCCTGCCATGGGCGGGGATGCCTCACCCAAATCCCTGTATGATCAGAAGAGAAAAACATTCAGCTTTGGGAAAGGGATTATCTGAAGGTGAAACAAGGGAGCTTAACTGTGAAGAATAGATTAAATATGTATGTTTACTACACACTAAAATGGACTGTGGAGATGTCTGAGCTATGCCTAGAGGAATAATGTTGCTGCTGTAATAATAAAATCTGAAGCTTCACACAGGCTAGTTCTCCACACCTTTGGAGGCAAATTAACCCTCACTGAGCTCCACACCACTGCTGCCAGTTGGGTTGGTTTTTTATTTTTCCTTTTCTTTTTTGTACCTCAACTTATTCACACTGTTTGCATGTTAAATCTTAACTATGCCTACCCAAGGACAGAAATGTCATTACCCCTATGCTTAGTTTGTGTGCCCACTTAAGAGATGATTACACTGTGGGACAAGAATCATCTCTGTCAAGGTTTATCTATGCTTGGCCTCCAAGGCTCAATAAAACCCAAAAGAGGCTGCAGAAAACATCAGGACTGGTAAGAACACAGGATAGCCTCACGTGTAAGCTTACCCTTATCATCTCCAACATTTGTCATTGCGGAGTGAGCCAAGTTAAAAGCAAAGAAAGAAAGAATCCCCTTCTCTTGGAGAAGCAACACCTGTGAGCATGCAGAGCCTTGAGCCATTTAATAAACACCATTTTTGGTAGCAAGGAGCTTTCTGTCCCTCCATACTCACCTGGCTCACTGTCTATCTGCGTCAGCACATCTTCAATAGAGTCCTCGTCGTTCTGCAAGGTCTCAGGGTCAGGTGGAGTGTAGCCATGGCACCGACACCAGTGCACCACGTGCTTTGTTTTCAGGGGGGTAATGTTGTGAAACCTGGGGTGCTTCTCTATGATTTCTTGTAGGATCTTTTTCACTGTCATTGCTCGTTGCCACTGTGACAAAACAAAGGGAAAAGTTAGCACACTGGCTAAAATGCTTCACGCTAGACTATTGCCCTGAACAATAATCCAGGTTGCAAGAAAAACAAAAGGAACATGATTTTCTCAGAAGCCAGAAGGGCAAGGAAAAGTAAGTGTGGAAGATGGTCTAAATCCCGATATTAGGCAGCTGTAGGCTGTAGGTCATTTAAACTCCGCTTTGTCATCCAAAGAAAACCTCAAGAAAGAGACACACACATTTACAGAGGCCCAGATGCATGTTGCCTTGAAATGCCACATCTCCAAAGTAACACCTACAATGGTATACTGCAAGAAATCCACTAAAGCTGAACAGGCTTCTCAAAATTTTGGTTAAACTCTTTAATCATCTAACTTGGCAACAGCAGAGTCTCATTAGTTCCAACATCTTCCCCGCAAAACTCCATAGCAGGATGACAAAATTAGGAAGAAGCAGGTAGAAACATAACAACCACAATACTAAAAGTTCTAGATTAACTGAAATATTTATCTTGGGTGAACTGACAATCTATTTCAGCACCAGCAATATTTACATCAGATCCCTCAATTCTCTTCCTGAAGGAAGCAGACACAATCACAAGAAAAGATAGACAAAAGTATGTTGGGTAAAATTCCAGTGACTGTAATACACCACAGAGCAGTGATGAGGATAAAGTGCTCTTAGGACAGTTTGCAAAAATGCAGTTTTGAAATGCCTCAAAAACATCTTGCTTTGAATCAGCTGGAAAATGACCTTTGGAGACCCTTCTGCTTGAGAAAGTCTCTGCACAATAAACAGGATCACTACCTACACACAGTGCATTTTGCGGTAAGAAATGCTTCCATTTAAAATGTGACAGACTGTTTCAGAAAACAAATCAGCCAAGAACAAGGAAGGATCCATAATTCAGAAATCCTTCTTGCGTCCATAATGGCTGCTTATGAAACACAGGAGAAGAGGATTACCTCAGCTGCCCTCCTCTTTCCAATATTCCAGCTGTAATACTGCTCCACTGAACCGGCACAAAAAGAGCTTGCATCTTCACCTAGAAAACACAAAGTCAAAAGCAGTATTATATTTTGAGTAAGCAAAGGAAGTTGAATTCATCTTACATTTTAAGCAAGGTGAATTCTGGTTTTAATGTTACTTAGTGGAGAGAAAGAGAGCAATGCATTTCATGCTCACAGGATCAAGGACTGTAACTCTCTAAACTTTCACAAATGCTATACTCTCTCTGAGCACAGCACAGGTATGTGTAGCGGACATTGGATTTGGATTCAAAATCAGCAGCCCTATTGGTCACATACACAAATATCTGCACCTATAGGTTGTTCTAAGCCTGTTGTTCCCCCCAAAAGCCTGTTATTATGTAGACCTGTAAGTCTGCGTTACTGGTCAGAGAAAGAAAAAGCACATCCATTAAGGACAAACCAGGGTAAAGACAATCTTCCTGCAGCCATTAGGTGAAGAAATAAAATCAACTTCTACCAAAACCAGACGAAAGTTAGTAACTGCTGGCAACATACTTGGCCTTATTGGAAGAATCTAATTCTAAGCATCTTTAGAATAAACCCTGGAGTAAGCTGTCTAGGAGAATGGCTGCATTTCATTCCAACTCTTCAACAATTTTGGTGGCTACAGAGTATGCAAAGGCTTTCTGTTAATATACCAAAAATAGAAAACAAAGCCTTTTCATTTACTGCTTACTTTTTTCAGCAATTAATGGAACCTTCTTCACTATTGCTGTTAAAAGCTGCTGGACGTTCTCCAAATATTCTATGCTGCAAGGGATAAAAAGAATCACAGTGATGAGTATCATTGGAAGCAATGAATCAGATGCAAAAGGCTTCAAAATCACTGCACGGTAGAAAGTTCCTAGCCCCAAGGCATCATGGCAATAGCAGTGTGAGGATAAACTGTTATGCCCTGATCCAGAAGGTATTTCAAACAGCCCTTCCCCTTGCCAAAGTGTCCACATCTGAAGCTGCATCTTGGAAGAAAACCCTACATCATCTCACAAGCTGCAACACTACCTTGAGGGATAAGACATACCTATTGGTGCAGGCTGCTCTTATAGGAAAACTGGATACTGCAGTTTGGGTAAATTTTAGTTAGCCAGACATACTGTATTTAACTGGCAACAGCTGCATTTTCCATTAGTTATTCCATAACTAAGACAATCTCCAGTATGTAGCGACTTCAGATTTATTCCTGTCTCCTACACACGCTCTCCATAGGGTAATGTCTGCAAGGATATGTCAGGATAACAAAACTTTTCAAAACATGGAGACAGGAAAGTCAGCCACTGGAGGAATCAAGAGCAGAAGAAACAGCCTACACATTACAAGAGATACACAGAGAAAATATTGCAAACTGAATTCTGGTTAAAACACACTAACTAGTACTTGCAAGAACATCACAAACAAGGCACCAGATTTCACAGCATCCAGTGAAGACATACTCCATTTAATTCCAATTCTACTCCACTTAATATCAATTCTGAACCAGGGCAGCCCTCATACTGAGTAATCACAGAAGTAACAAGACTAGAAAGGCAAGAAGAGAGACAATTCTACTTATTTCAGATGTCCCTTTTTTGACCTGCATTTCACTGGGCAGCTTCACCTCAGTAAGGACACACAATGCCAATGGGAATTACACAAGCAATGGATGATAACAGATTGTAGCAAAACCAAAACAACTGCAAATCTTCAATTTTTCATGAGCCCTACATGCAAGTCCATTGACAAAGAAAATATTATAACACTGTCTGCAAC
Organism: Psilopsiagon aymara; assembly: GCA_024733675.1. Lineage (NCBI taxonomy): Eukaryota > Metazoa > Chordata > Aves > Psittaciformes > Psittacidae > Psilopsiagon > Psilopsiagon aymara. Next base: position 1,942 of record JANRGW010008677.1, on the reverse strand, counting down.
AAATGCCACCCAACAGGATTAGTACTGTTATAGCAGCATATGGGACAGAAGATTTTATATTTCTAGGTCAAGCTTAACATTACTGCCCGTTTCCCTGGAATCTCCTCCACTCCCCCTGGCTATACAAACATTAGAAATCCTTATAGAGAAATGAACAATTACTTGATAACGTAATTCCCAAGATCAGAGCTCTCTTCTGTTTTTACTGCTGCTTGGCCTTCTTGGGTACCCACAGAACTGCAGTTTTGTCCTGTTGAATCAGGCTCCATCTTAACTTCAAAGAAACAGAACACATTTTAAGACAAAAAGTACCAGTCAGCTTGATAAAGAGTGCCTTGTGAGACTCCAGTAAGAATAAGGGTCTTAGATAACATTATTTCATTTGTTGTTTGCACTATTAAGCATGAACAAATTTGATTTTCAGTTCTACTGAAAGAAAGCCACGAGAACATGTTCCCCCTCTCCAAATCTCAACATGCTCACATCTCATCCTGTTTAGAAAATCTGCACAATCAATTGCTGATGTTTCGTGCATGGCTGCCTCATCAAAACTGCTGCCTTTTTGTAAGCAAAGAGCTGACACAACACTAAGTCTTTGCAAGAAGTGACATCTCAGAGCGAGAACTTTTTTGAAGACATCACTGATTTTGACATCAGTGAACTTTCTCAAATCTAGGCCAGAACTCTGGTGAGACAGAAGCAGGGAGAAATACATTCCCAACCCAGAATGGTGAGGCAGTCTGGTCATCCATCTAGGATGAGAGATGCATGACAGTTCTGCAAGAACTGACTTTGAACCTCTCAGCTTAGGACTGTGCATTATTCTGGGAAGTACTGCATGTGCATTTTAACCCTGTGTGTGAGCACACACACGTGCTGCCTGCATCTGGTGCTGCTGGAAAGCATTCTCCAGTAGCATTCTCCATAGTACTATTCTGAGGACAGCGGTAACTGTGATTAAACACAGGCTGCTCTATGCACCTTTGCAAATATGGATCGAAACAATGAATGTTTAAGGTACTCATGGTAGCTTCCTAGAACTTCTTAATTTCTCCCTCTATCTGCCTATGCTTTGGGATTTGTGAAGGGGGAAGCCACTGTTAATTTCCTAGTTCTCAGGTGCCATTTTTACTCAATTCAAATCCTACTAGTAATGGAAATAGAAGAACTCACAGTCACAGGGTCTACGTTCTTAGGCCACTTGCATAAAGCAGCACCAGCTAATTTCTACTGCTTATCTTACTGAGAAATTCCTTGTTACCTTTAGTGATTGATGCTGTAGTGGGACTAGGGACAAGCGTACTTGCTGCTGTGACAGCTGAAACTTTGCTGGTGGTAAGTGACTGTATCACTGAAGAGGAAAAATAAGGAAAAAAAAAAAAGGACAACAAAGAAGAAAAAGAAATCTCAAATTTCAAAATTTCATATACTTCGACAAATAACCATGTTCAGAAGCAACACAGCGTTTTTGCAGCGCAAAGTTTAGGGATGAATTTCCTTGCTACATTTTCTTCTATCTCTAACTTTGGACCACGTATGCCAACAATGACCAAGAGCTACCCTGTGCCAAAAGGGAGTTTCAAACACCATCTGTCATCCTCCTCTGCCCTTTACCTTTGTTCATAGGCATGAGTATTGTCTGAACACCTCCAGAAGCTGTGTTTACACCGAGCTGTTTAAGCTGGCTGGGAACTGTCAGAACAGCCTGCTGTGGACTAGACTGATTTGAGTGGATTTTTAGCAACCCTGCAAGAAGAACGGAAGACAAAACGTTAAATAAAACACATCTTTTAGTTTATCTCCAGCTAATTCCCTCTCTGCCTGAACCCGGGTGGCAAGTATGCTAGCACTGCCACCCTCTTAACATGCTACAGTTCAGTGAACTGTCAGACAAGGTTTTACTGGCACAAATGATTGCTAAAATACTGGGGGGGGGGGGGGG
>JANRGW010008675.1:8117-22346 GCA_024733675.1 Psilopsiagon aymara | reverse complement strand
AACCCAAGCTTGGGGGGGGGGGGGGAAGGGTTCTGTTAAATGACTAGCAGCGACAACAGTGCAAGCAAGCATGGGGGCCTGTAGCTGTGATTATCCCCGGAGGACCAAGTGAGCAGATCACTCAGGCTGCCTTCAGCTATCCGCAGACTGGTACAACTGGTGCAGCCGGCCAGGGCCGGCAACGGGACCTCCAGTGTACGGGCTCCCAGTTCCCCGAGAGGCGTGAATTCCTCGCAGGCTGACGTGCCCCGCAGCTAGCCCGGAGGAGGCTCTGGAGCCCGCACCGGCCCCTCCGCAGCATGCTGCAAAGCGCAGCCCGGACACACGAGCTCGCGCGGACGGCCCCGGGGCGCCCAGCGGCTGCTTAGGGCCGCGGCCCCTTTAAGGCAGGTAGCTGCGCCGGGGGCGGGCGGCCGGTGTCCGCGCATGCGCAGATCTCCGACGGGAGCCGTGGAGCTCGCCGTGGCGGCGGGGCGCGCCATGGGCTGCGGCGGCGGGTTCTGAGCTCGCCCGGTGGCTCCTCCTACCGTGCTCGGCCCATGGCGGAGTTGGGTGCCGAAGAGCCCGACGAGCAGCTGTTGCTCCTCGAAGAGCCGGCGCCTCAGGCAGGGCTACCCTGGCGGGGGCCGCCCGTGGTAAAAGCTGCCCCCGGCGCGGCTGTGAGGTTGTGTGGGGAGCTCGGGATCGAGGAGGAGGGTGAGGAGGACTCGGGGCCCGAGGGCGATGGAGAGGACGAGCCTCTCCTGCGGGCGTCGGGCGCCGGCCGCCGTCGCCGAGCGGGTGCCGCCTGGGATAAGGAGTCCCGCGCCGCCGCAGGTATGGCCCAGGGCTGCCGCCGCCCCGCCGGGCCGGGCTGAACGCGGGGAGAGCTGCAGAGGTGTGCCCGTGGGAGAGAGCTTGTGCGCTCTCCTGCTGGCCAGGCAGGGAAACTGTCCTGTAGGACTAAGGTACGCCTGAAGTGCCGCGCCCGGTGCCCGCCTGAGGTGTCCCTGCCTCACAGGGGGCTTGTTGCCAGCTTTGGTCGGCATCCCAGAGGCTCGGCGAGGTGCGGGGTACCTTGCTCAGCTCGCGGGCTCGCAGACTAACAGGCTTCGATGGGAAAGAGTCCTGTGAATGGCGCGAAATTCTAATGTTTTATGTGTAGGGCTGCACGAATTCGTTTACATCTTCATGGATGTCTCCACTGTTACTCTTCTTGTTCTCTGTCTTCTGTTTCGTTAGGTTTTGCTTTGTTTCTTGACAGTTTTCGAATCTCGACGGCTTTGCATGTGTTACAGACTGTATTCTGTAGTGGCTGCAGCTGTTGCTTTCTGGACGCTTGGCAGACTGCCGGGTTTTCTGTTGCCTCAACTGTGCTAGCAATTACTTGCTCGTAACCCCCTTGTGCTTATCCTTTGAAAAAAAGTGGTGGCTGCAGTTCTTGGTCCAGCCGTTTTTTCACATGTATTTATAGTTTCACATGTGGACTCTTATATTTTTGGTGTTCATAAACAAAGATCTGCATTCTATGTTTCAAAATCCAGACTTAGAAAAAGAAGTAAGACTTGAAAAATTAGAAATGCAAGAATTCAGTTATCAATTTGAAAAGAAGTATAAGTGTGGCTACTATCTGGTTCTAAATATAAACTATATAGTATTCATTATAAACTATTACATATTATAAACTGTATAACTATATTACATATATAACTGTATAACTAGATATGTATGTGGCAAACTGCAATATTTGTTGCTTACTTTTTTTCTTTAGACTTACAAGCTTTCTGATCCTGTGCAACTTTGTAGATAGATGTTCATCTGGGAAAGGTTTAATGATGGAAATCTGTGGACTTCTATCATATAACAGTGTTTGCTGTTGCAATTATACCATAAGATTTCTTGTCAGAGACTCGTAAATATCGTTTGTTTTGCAATAATAAGATACAAAAAAAAAAATCTGAACAGAGCATCCATCAATTTGAGCAACAATAGCTATGTTAGTAACTTTTATCGGTAGCCACAGAAAGCTTTTGCTAACATACTGTGATTAACCATAAGAAAAACTCCAGTGAGTCCAAGCGTAGACCAGACCTGTAATGTAAACATGCCATTACAATGTTGGAGTTCTGTCTTGTTCCCATAAGATGCAAGATGTGTTAGTGAGATAGTGCTTCTGGCAAAACAGTAGTTAATGCTTCACAGTGGAGACTACAGGCCTGGATCTTGCCCCACGGGGGCAGTGGGGGTGGTGAACACAGAGTAACACTTGGGATCTCCCCCGGGAGCATGTAAGAAAATCTCAGAACTGTGATTGGTTGCAGCATCTCATCTTGCTCTTGTTTTCCTGTCCTTACCGTTTGTGTCTAGCACTTGAAGGATTACTTCATGTGTCAGGTGGAACAAGCATGCAACAGATATTTTTAATGCATTTTATTGCAACACGGAGAGGGTTTTCCTAATAGAATTGTGGTCAGAGTTTGAGACTCTGTATAGAAAGAGATGGAACTGGTTGAAGTGACTACCTTTAATCATGTTAATGTTAAATAGTATAAAGCTAGTTTAGTAGTGAAAGAGTTCATATGTGTTACTCTTGCAGAGTGTATTTGTTTAGCTTATGTCATGTTAACCTGACAGAAGAACAGGTTGAGGTGTATACATGGATGATAGTATTTGTATCTTCTTTGGCACAATCTCATCATTCCTGTATACATGTATACATTCCTATACATCCGTGTATAGCAGGTTCATAATTTTATGCCTTGACAAATGAATTTGAAAAAGTTACTGAGCTTGGTAGTTAGACTCTGTGTGTGTGACCTTTGGTTTCCTGGGTGGGAGTTTGATGAGAAAAGTTGCTTACGAGAGTGGTTGCAAGAAAAAGCTTGGTTAGTTCTAGCTATAAGTTTAGAATCTCTATGGGGAGTGAGTTGTGCTCATAACGTGCTTTCATAGTGAAAAACTTGATTAAAGTAATTTTTGAAGAAGAAACCAACCTAGAAAGCCCTGCCACATTCAGCAGATACTAGCTTCAATGAAAATGGCTTGTTTTCCTCTGGCGAGTGTTGATAAACTGAAAGCAAACTTTTTAAAACTGTCAGTTTCCTTGTTTTCAGCCTGTGTGTTTTCGTAGGGCCACATCACTGTAGCAACAGAAGGCTTTTTAGCAGCACGGTAGCAATACTGAAATAAGTTTCCCAAATTATTTTTCTCTCCCTTGAGCATACAGCATAATGTGGTTTGTTTGATTTGAATTTGATTTTTCATGGAATATGTTTTTCTTGCAGTTATCTCTTATATTAGAAAAGATAGCTGAAGAATTTCCTCAAGGCAGTGTGACTTCTTTTGGGTTTAGATTATGGAATGAGTGCCTATAAATTAAAAACTGACCTCAGTTGTCTTCTGCATGGGCAGCTTCAGTCACTGTGATAGGAAGTTCACTTGTAGATTCTCTTCATCTGGAAGATTAATGTGCAGAGCAGCTTAATATGGGATGTTGCATTTTGTTTGTTAACAATATAATGTATAACTGATTTTGTTTTCACTGACAAAAATATGTAGTAGTTGCAGCTCGGCTGTGTGGTGAGGGGTGCAATGTTTCTTCTGTAGAGGTAGTTGAGGCTTTATTATGGAATAAAACCCACTGATTTGAGAGATAAAAGTCCATAAAAATAAGGGTTATTGTGGGTTGGGTTTTGTTTGTTTGTTTTTCGTTTTGTTTTGTTTTTGCTTTATTTCCCTAACTCACTTAAGTACTGTCAAGGAAGTCTTAGAACCCTTTCCCTGTTACTCTATGAAATACAATTTACTGATTCTCCCTGACAGTCCAAGTAAAAGTCTTCAAATTAAACTGTAGCTTATTGCAGAAGTATTGGCAAGGTACTCTTAACAGATTCCGATCCAGTGGGCTGTGATCTTTACAAATGACCAGTTTAGCAGGCAATGCTGTAAGCTTTTCAGTGTGTGTACTTAGTCTGTTAATTTGGAGTATAAGTTGAATACAAATTACATTTAAGATTGCTTGGTTTTTTATTTTTCAGGGCATACAGGACATGCTGCTGACATGAATATATTTTTAGATGATCCAGAATTTGCAGAGATTATTCTGAGGGCAGAGCAAGCTATAGAGTGTGGAGTTTTTCCAGAAAGAATCTCTCAAGGATCCAGCGGGAGTTACTTTGCCAAGGATCCAAAAGGGGTGAGCATGTTATTGCAAAGTCAGAGACTCTATCAGCAGCAAATTTTAAATGGAAATTTTAAAGTTCTATTTAAATGGAAATTCATTTAAATAAGTTGTTTAATAATTTATGGTATGCCAAAATCTATGTTGTGAAAAATCCATGCAAGTAATACTTAAATTTCTAATTATATGTCTTGCAGCATAAGCTAAGCTAAAAATGCAAGAGTTATTTCTCTGTTGCAGTTTACCATGTTTTAAATTATCTGCACCAAAGGAATATGGAGAAGATAAAAGGGCCTTTTTAACGTCTGAAAACAATTCAGGAATTCCCTTCTGCAGAATCTAACGTTTTGTACCTTCTATGTTTTAATTAATTTTTCACCCCACAGAGCTTCTTATTTGGGTAGTGTTTAGGTTTCTTTAGCCAAGCCTCCTATTTTATCTCTCTTCTTGTTTTGATAGTCTTTTATTTAGGTCATATCTTCTTCCTCCGATATAATTGGTTGATCGGCAAGAAGAGCAATATGAACGAATCTACCTTTATACTTGTCTTCTGAATCTTAACTTGAAAATTTGTTTTCACCTCCTTTAGTGGTTAATGCTACCTTGAATTGTGATCATCAAAGAAGTAACCCTAAGATTACCCTGAGACAGAGAAGAAGCAGTTAGCTGAATACCTTGCTTGGAAAGTAACATTTGGTTAGCATTGTTTTGTTAAAGACACACTTGTACATTGTTCTCTTTAAATTAGAAGTGCTTTGTCTGTTTAGCAACCTATTCCAGAAGACTCCAAACCTGCACATCTTTGTTAATTTGTCATACCTGATATTTAAGGTCTGTCAGCTGTTCTTAGGTAGTTGTAGGTGTTCGTTAATCCTGAAGACCCCAGTTATATTTGACATAGAAGTCGTAACACTTGAAGTGCCTGGGTTTTTGGAACATATTCAAGACTGTTGTTGCTCCCAAATCCCCAGAATGGTAATTTCCCATTTGTTTAGCAAGTATTATGGGTTTTGTTTAGCTTTCATTTGTATTACTGTTTCATCAGTCAATTTTCATGGGTATTTATTTTGTTTTAATGCTGCTTTTCTCGTGATAATTTTTATACTTTATTGAATGAGTGATTTTTAGAGTAGCTGCCCAACAATACAAATAAATATAGGTATTTATTAGTTTATTTCTAAAACAGAAAGTGGCAGAACTATCCCTTCAGAGTCTTCTAAGAACTGCACATCGCAGTTCGTACTGTGGTGTTCAAGGAATATTTGTTAGTAATGACCCACTTCATTCTGGTGGTGGAGAGCTAAAGTAGGTTGAGAAGGAAGGTGTATCTCTTTCAAACTGGTAGTAGAAAATAATGTTTCTCTGATCGCTTTGAGATTGTTTTGGTCGTGTCTAATGCTGTTCACAGTGTTCGCAGACTTTTTAAACTTCAAGTCACTTCCCTGCTTGAGTAGTTTAGTTCCTTGTAGGTTTTCAGGTTTTATGCTTATATAGAGATATTCAAACTTTATAGTGTTTTTAGAGATTTACTTTAAATTAGGATGATATTTAATATGAAGTAGAAAAAAATCTGAGTAACAATACTGGTTTAAAAGTATACTTTTTTAAAAATCCAAGGCATGATACGTCGTAAGAGTACTCTAAACTGTTACGCTCAAATGCTTTAAAACTAGTTAAATGGTTTTTTTTTTTGAGGGAGTTTTTCTTAATGCTGTGCAATCAAGTTCTCTTATTCTTAGAAAGTTAGTTACTACCAAAAAAAAAAAAAACAAACTTACTCTTGATTGCAGTATGTGCAAATCTGTTTTGTCTGAAGCCTTTCCAGACTGATTTTGAAGGGTTTTTTAGTGACTAGCAAATGCCTGAGATTCTCATTGTACCCTGGGCCTAATGAGAAATTACTTGCACGCCATTTTTGCAACTGCAGTATTTTGGATGGAGCACCTTATTTCCTTATTTCTTATGTGGTGATTTTTTTTTGTTGGTTTTACTTCTGTTTTTGCTTGTGAGGTGGTGGTTTTGTTCCTAGGCAAGTTTCTGATAGTGACTTGGACTTATCCTTTATGCAGATCGTTGATTTGGATTTAAGTGTTTGGGAGAAAGGAAGATTTAAACTCCTTTTTTTGTGGGTTCCAGAAAAAATTCATTGCAAAATATATGAAGGTGTTTGCCAACACGGGGCTGAGAATAATGATACTGAGTTCTTAGCTGACTGAATTTTGCTTTTGTTCTGTGCACTAAATTTACAGCTTATCGAAATTTGTTTTCCACATTAAAGGTCTGATAAAACTTACTGTGTCAATAGTGCAGCTCTCATTTGTAGAATGGATTTCACATCCTGTTTGACAGAGTATTGCATCATTCTACTTCAGACCAGTTTTGTGACTTGCTTTCTCCTGAATTTCTTGCGTAAGCTCTTTCCCGGCATAAGGTGGAGGAGATTATTAAAGACATGCTAAGCCTTCTTGCTGATCAGCTTCTGAAGTGTTTACCCACACTAATGCCAAGTTATAGGTAAAATAGCCTGCTACTACCACGTCATCTTATTTGCTGATTTGCATCTATCAGAAAGATTAAAATTGCTTAAAAAAAAATTAACTTTTTGTGCTTATTGCCATAGTTGTATACTGATATAAAGCAATTCAGTACTTAAGCAGTAATAATTGCTGAAGTGTTGAATATTTCTGCATTTTCTCTTCATTGTGTAACCAGAAAAGCAAGACATAGTGTCTGTTACAAACTGTTCTGCAACATGTTTTTGACAATTTGGCTATTGGCTGATTGGTAATGCTAATGGAGTCCTGAAAAATTAAGACTGGCTTTGTCTACAAATTGAGCTTTCTAGTTCTACTCTGGTCCTCAACAGCAGTGGCTCTGCAAAATTTAGCAAGGTTCTAAGCTCAGTGAAAAGTTAAAAACTTTAGCTTGATTTGGTAGTATAGTACAGTACAGCTTGGGCAAGCAAAGTAAGGAGCTAAGCTCCTTTTAAAAATGGGCAGTTTGTAGGAAGTATTATCCAAAGAAAAGAAACAGTTAATGGCTTGGCATTAATAATACAGTGATGTTAAAATACAGTACTAATACACCATGACATTTCTGGGAAATGAAAAGCTGCTGTATTTGTTTCGAGCAGTGAGATACCTCTGATTCATTAGGAAAAAAATAAGTAACTTTTGAACAACTCTAAACCTAATGTGAGAATTTTAACCTAACCAGTGCACGAAGTTAATGCAGCTTCCAGAGTGATGTGATGGTGAAAATGAAAAAAACTAGGGCGAGAGAACATCCTGGCTTTCACATTGCATAAGATATCCATTGTACTTTTTGTGTAGGTCTGAATTGGATTGCGCCTGTGCAGTTGCATAGAACTTGCTCATGATTTTGAATGTAACTTTAGAATCACTGCTAACAGCATACCAAAACCAAGAGAATTTTTGTTTTTCTCCTGCTGTTAGGAAACTTATTTTCTAGGATGAATCAAATAGTAATGGTTTGTAACTTTTCCTGGTAGTTGATGGAATAAGACAGGTGATACTACTAATGCCTGCTGTCTTGTGTAATCTGTTTACAAACTGCATGAAATAAGTTCTCTGTATTTAGTTTCTCTTGGACAATCTTGGAATAGTTGGATTTTCTTGGACACAGTGGGTGGAAGTTCTCCAGAAGCTTGAAGGTCACCTGCTTGTATCCTCTCCCTAGTCTGGCTGAATTGGCAGCTACTGAAGCAGAATGCTAGTTTCTGTCTGCCAGCAAAATAGTTCATGACTTGAGTGTAAATTAGGTATGAGTGTTGGTGCACAACAGGCAATTTTTAGCTTATTGAAATATTCCCTTTTTTGATAAGGATTCAGGAAAGTACTAGCATATGAAAGTGCTTCTTAAGTAGTTGTACTTAGATATTTTAGGATACTTTTAGGATTTTATTTACTTTCCATGATCTGTGAGAAGGAATGAAAAATACAGCACTTGGGATAGAGAAGAGACATTACATGGACTTTATGCAGTAGGCTGAAGTTTATTGCAGACAGTGGAAGGTTATATATTTTATTGTGGTAATAATCTGTGTTTTGAGGTTAACAAATAAGGAATCACATGTAAGAAAGGCACCTTGAGAAATCATCTATTTAGTGCCCGTGATGAGGAGCAGGATTGTTTTAACATGATGAATTTCTAACCAGTTGTTAGTAACATCCTGTTTTGGAGGCTCTTGAACCTGGCAGTCTGTTCTGGTCTTTAGCTGCTGGTAAGGTTCAAAAGGATTTTTTCTTTGTAATTCATCTGCTGTGATTCAAGCCTATCGTTTCTCGGCTCATTAACAGTAACTGCTGTTCCTTTTTTCTCTATAGCAACCAACTGCTAGTTCCTTTTGCCCCATTTTTTCCAGGGCTAAACAGTTCCTGTTCATACAGTCTTCCATTATTCACTTTTTCTTGTGTTTATTCTCATTGTTTTTTCAACTTTCTCCAGTTCATTAACAGATTTCTTGAAGCATACCACCCAATATTGAACACAGTATTCTGAGTACTTTTAATCTTTGCTACATGTTTCCAATGTAAATGGTGGCTGACAGTGTGAACCATTGTGGGCTCTCAGTTGAGGGTTCTGCAGCAGTGGTAAATGACACCATTTCTTGGAATTGCAAAATGCAGTTTTTCATTTTGATGTATTTTGATCCATTCAAACTCAAAGCAATAAATAAAGCAGATAGAAAAAGGGTAATGTTGGTTTATTAGAATTCTGTATGTTTGCCACTTTTCTGGAACTGTTGTATCTCTTGTCTGAAGTATAATGGTGGACTGAAAATGATTTCTAAAGCTACTTTTAAAACCTCCTTATTAGAAAATTTGGAATAGATACCAAATGATTCCAAAATGCAGTCCTCACTAATTTTGAAAAGCTAATACATGTTAGCTGGGTTTGATTTTTCTCTTATGAATTTTTCTCTTTTGAATTTCTTCTAGATAAACATTCTACAGTAAATTTATTTGGAATATATTTGTTAGTATTTCATCATCCAGAAAGATCAACTGTAAAATGCAGTGTGTAGTATCTAACCAGTACTTTCAAATAACTAGCTTTTAAAATGATTTTAATCTTTCACAACTCAAAAGTATTCATGCTTTCATTTTATATTACTTATCGTAGAAAATTATTGGAGTGTTCAAACCAAAATCTGAAGAGCCTTATGGACATCTAAATCCAAAATGGACCAAATATTTTCACAAAGTTTGTTGTCCTTGCTGCTTTGGCAGAGGCTGCCTCGTTCCAAATCAGGGATACCTCTCTGAAGCTGGTGCCTATCTTGTGGATGACAAGCTGGGACTAGGAGTTGTACCTAAAACCAAGGTAAAAGTTAAAATACATAAATTATTAGATGAAAAATAATAGTGGCAGATTTGTCAGTCTCTGGGCTGTACTTGTGGTACTGTCATGTCTAAACTGTTACAAGTCTGAAGGCACAGTTGTTTGTTATAGTGACTGTGATTTTTGGTTTAAAGGGTAAATTTTAGATCTGAACTGAATTTCTTCTTTGGAACCGCTTCAATTTCTTCTATTTCCTGACACTTTCGTTTCCTTGTCTTTCGGTGAGAGGCAAAATTGCAAAAATCGGCATGTAAAGTTTCTCATTTTTCTTTTGAGATACATGAAAAGGTGAATATTTGCTACTTTACATGAACTTTCTGTTGGAAATGCCTGATGCTTCCATTTTGCTTTTTTGACAACTAAGCAAAAATTTAATTGTAAATTTAGTATTGAAATAATAAGGAATTCTGAGCCATGTTTTTAATTTTCATATTTTAAGGTTGTCTGGCTTGTCAGTGAGACCTTTAATTACAGTGCAATAGATCGTGCAAAGTCAAGAGGAAAAAAATACGCTTTAGAGAAAGTGCCAAAAGTTGCTAAAAAATTTAACCGAATTGGACTACCTCCTAAGGTAAGATGGGAAAAAGTAATTTGTGCATTTGCTGATTCTTACACAACCCTCTCAATTAAAAAAAAAAAAAAAATATTTGTAAACTTTAACAATAGAAGCAAAAAAATCTTGTTGCTTGTTGAAAACTATCTCTGGATGACTGAAGCTTGAGAAATATGACTGTTTCTCTGCAGAATCTGTTCACTCATCCTTCCTTCATTTGAATTACTTTAACAGTCTTGCCACTTTTTGTTTCAGTTTGTAGTCTAGCTTTCTGCTATAGGAGTAACATGTTAGTGTTGTACATCTCTCACTATTTTGTTCTTTTTCTTCTCTTGACTGTTTAGTTAATTTCTCTTCAGCGTCTTTTATTTATTTTTTTTTAATATTGTCACATTTTCTCCCCTGCAGTTTTATCTAGGTATGTAATTTTTCCTAAACAGTCGTGGGGTTTTATTTGTTTTGTTTTTTCCTTTCTATTTGTTTTGTTATTTTAGGTATATCATTGTGTTCATCTTACCTTGCTTTCATCTTGTGTGCAGTACTCCAGTGACTAAAACCCCACATCTTTCTTGGCTAATGAGTCTTATTTTATCCCTCAAATACCACCACAATGGTGTTCTCCTAAACTTAAAAAACGCAGGTTATATGCAGCTTGGGTAATTCACTGTATCAGTTCTCAGCAGTTTTGATGCATGCCACATATGTTATGCAAGCTTGTATCAGCATGGCTATTCCACATTCTCTGTGTTTATCCATGTCTCTGCACATATGTCTCTATTTTGTTTTACTTCTGGATTATAAGTCTTCGTTTGGATTTTAACCTTGAGGATCTTACCTGTTGTCCACACGTACGGAGCCGATGCCGTCTGTAGTTTTCTTCCTTGAACTCCTTTGAGAAATGTATTTTAGCCATTTTCATGCAAAAAGTGTTTGTCTTGAAAAACTGGTTAATGCTGCTTTTCTCATCAAGGAAACAGGAACTTTTCACATAGGAAGATTTATTTATTTTTTTTCTCCTGTGATTTTTGGTGAGTTTTGTATGGGCTATTGAACCAATGAAAAAAAAAATAGATGAGAAGGCTACATGGAGACCTCATAGCAGCCTTCCAGTGTTTGCAGGGGGCCTACAAGGATGCTGGAGAGGGACTCTTCATCAGGGACTGTAGTGATAAGACAAGGGGGAATGGGTTTAAACTTAAACAAGGGAAGTTCAGGTTAGATATAAGGAAGAGGTTCTTTACTGTAAGGGTGATGAGGCACTGGAACAGGTTGCCCAAAGAAGTGATAAATGTCCTATCCCTGGCAGTGTTCAAGGCCAGGTTAGACAGAACCTTGGACAACATGGTCTTGGTCTGGTGTGGGGCATCCCTGCCCATGCAGGGGGGTTGGAACTGAATGATCCTAAGGTCCTTTCCAACCCAGACTATTCTGTGATTCTATGTTACTTCTTTTTCTTTGTTTCAAATATTATAATACTGAATAAAACAGAAAAAGCCCTCATGATTTGACCCTTCCTTTTTTCAGAATTTAGGAATGAAAGAGAAACCACTTAGTAATCTTCTTTATGTCATATTTCCTGTGTACTTTGAAAGTACTTAATCACTTTTTCTGTTAGGATTAGTTATGTGGCCTAGACAAGTGCATTTTTCAAATACAGTTGCTTAATGTTTCAGGTTGGCTCCTTCCAGCTGTTTGTTGAAGGATATAAGGAAGCTGACTACTGGCTCAGGAAGTTTGAAACTGATCCTTTACCTGAGAATACAAGGAAAGAATTTCAGTCACAGTTTGAAAAATTGGTTATTTTGGATTATGTCATCAGAAATACAGGTATTTGTTAATGGCTTGATATCTGTCTATTTTTTTGAGGGCAGAAATGGTAAGCAATGCTGGCCGCAAGCTGCTGCTGAACACTTTTAATGCGTTTCAGGTGCTTTTCTCGCGGTTGAAGGCCAGAATGTTGCATTTAAAACTTTTTAAAAAAATTGCTTCAGATTCAAACGTTAAATATTGCAAAATCCAAACAACCCTTTTTGGTCGGTTACTTGATATTTTTAAGCAATGGAAGAATTCAAGAACAAATACTTCCAATATGCTTTAGTTCTGTAAATAGGCTATTAACTGTTTCCCCTGCTTAGGGTAAGGGATGGTGAGGTTTCAGGAACCCATAGGACATGACATGACTACCATTCCTTTTATGCTAAGCTGAAGTTGAGAACAGCACAGTTTTGCATTAGTACAAAATAGTTCATATTCACTGTGGCTAGGCATTGAAGTACAGCTGTGGTGTGTGATTCTTGGTTCTCCTGCATTCTTGTTTCTTCCACTTAGAAGCTAGGATTCTTCTGTTGCCTGTGTAGGTGTTTATTTCCTTCACAAATCCAAAGGCAGATTTACATTTAAAATATACTCCTTTGCTGCTTTGTCTGAGGTGGGCATCTTTACTCTTCTTCAGACATATCGGCTCTAGTTAATTTTTCTTAAATTCACTTTTTATAAAGGAATCCAGCTGAAAATAAGTCGCTTAACCTGTGGCCTTTTAGAAACAAACTAAAGTTTCGTAAGTACTTAATACTTTCTAGCTACAGCTGTGGTCTGTTATCTTTATCAAATAGATCACAGTGTTTCCAAACAATTACTGTGTCCTACGATGTTAAAATTGTAACGAAAATACTCAAAATGCAGACCATCACTATGTGGATTGTTTTACCTTCCTCTGCTATATTTAATAATTGATAGAACATGAAAACTTCTGATGGATGTTTAACTAAAGTCAGGGGAGCACCTATAGATGACCTACAAATCCATGCAGTCATATTGTATCTGAAAGACCTTGTCAAAGCCTCCAATGTCTCAGTTGGGTGTAAATGGCGCAGACATTTTCAGCTTCTGAAAAGCTTTTCATTCCCCTCCTTCTCTCTGCTCCCAGTCTTTGAAGAGTCTCTTTTCTCCATGTAGTTAAACGTCACACTGCCTATAATTTTGCAGGTCCTCTCTTTTTCCCTGTCAGCATTAAAATAAGCTTTAAAATTGAGTCATTGTGGTACTGCTGCTGATAGTCTTTTCCCCAGGAGAAGCACAAACTACAGCCAGTCTTTCTGCTTAAAATGGATGAAAATAGTTTCTCTTGGCTTCCCTGGTAATTTGATGTATATTCAGCCAGATGGGAAGATTAAAGCCGTAATAAATACCTAAGAACACTTTGTAGATTTTTCATCTTTCCAGTAATTCAGTTGCCTCATACGTTTCAGTAAAGCTAAAACATATTGTGATGGAGAAAACTCTGAATAGTTTGCCTGACTCTTTTGGTAAATTCATTGTAAATTTACAATATTAGTCATTGTATATCACTTTAGATGATGATTTCTTAATAGATGACATGTTGTGACATGCATTTTCCTGTTTAAAGACAGAGGTAACGATAACTGGTTAGTCAGGTATGAAAAACAGCATGATGGACTTGATCTGTCAGATAAGGTAAGAAAATTGTACTCTGAAAGTTATATCGCTTAAATTGTTTAGTTTTGTAGCTTGATCTTGCAGGGGATTAAGTGCATGACTTTAATTCTGGTGTATGGTCTCAAGAAATATAACTGCAGTTTGTAGGTGAAGTGAATGGAAAAGGTGTTTGGATTAGACTAGTCTGGATAAAAGAGTGCTAGAAGGTATTTTTATTGTTCTGTATTTTTTCTTCTCCAGCTCGGGCTATAATAATAATGAAACTGCCCACTGTTGCTCAGGCACATTTCTTCAGCTGTTTATATGTTCTTCTTGTCTTGTATTTGGGTGTCGTGGTTTAAGTCCAGTTAGTCACACAGTTTGCTCATTCACTCCCCCCGCTCCTGGAGGGATGGGGAGGAGAATCAGAAGAATGCATCTCCCACAGGTTGAGATAAGAACTGTCCTGTAACCAAGGTATAACACAAACCACTACTGCTGCCACCAATAATAATAATGACAAGAGAAATAACAGGGGAAGATAATACAACTGCTCACCACCTGATACCAAGCCTGACCCAGCGGCAAACCCCCACCCTTCCGGGTCTCTGCCCTCCATTTTTTTGCATCCCGGGCATGACCTGCTGTGGTATGGAATACCTCTTTGGTCAGTTTGGGTCAGGTGTCCTGTCTCTGCTTCCTCCCAGCTTCCCCTCCT
>JANRGW010008674.1:0-81625 GCA_024733675.1 Psilopsiagon aymara | reverse complement strand
ACCTCCACCGGGGCGCACCGAGTGCAGCCCCACCCATGGCGCACCCTCCCCTCAGCAGAGCAGTGCGGGCGCTCTCTGCACCCCGAGCTCTGCACCGCATCCTCCCCTCCCATCGGCTCTGTCTGGTGCCTGCACTGACCACCGCCGGGGCAGACACAGCAGAGCTCCCACACCGAGCCCGGGGCATACGGCGACCGCACACCAGCCCGCTCGCCTGCCCGCGCCAACTGCCTTGATCCCGCCCTGCTCCCCGCGCTCCCGGGGCAGTTTTTACCCAGTCAGTGCCGGTGCCGCTCCTCCTGGCACCGCCCCTGTGAGTCAGCTGCTCACTGCCGGCTCCTGGGCAAGCCGTGTCTAGGGTTTGAGGCTTCCTCGATTGCTGTTGCTCCGAGTGGAAGCTCCTGGACGCCGAGCCTCCCCTCGATCAGGCTGCAGGCGTCCCCTCTCGAGACAGTCACCTGAGCAATTGGTCGGAAATGGCCGATGATGCCCGGTTTGAATCTCAGGCTTGAGCAATCCTTAGATCAATAGTGCTGCCATCTGCAGCACTCTTAAGTTCGAAGTATAAATTCAGTAATGGAGAAATGAAGTACAAGGTGTTCTGGTAAGATTACAGATGATGAGACAGAAGAAAGAGAAATGAGAAAAAAGACTGGTGCAAACAAAACAAAAACCTTGATGCTGTGCTTAATGTTTATGTCCTACATTTTTATTTTCTCTTAGTTACTGATAAAACTTGGCAGGACATCAGACTAGGAAACAATTGTTTGATTTAACTTGTGATGGAGAAATATACATTAATATCTGGGGTTTGTTATCTGAAAAGTTTTACATATGAAGCAGTGAAAGATACTAGCACTTTGTTTACAGCCATTCTAATTTGTCTAATAGGTTTTGTTACATGCTGTGCATATAGTTTTGGAATATAAGGCAGTCCTGGATATTGGCCAAAATTCCCTCTTTTTTCATTCCGTTCATTCTTGTGGGCTATATGTTATAGTAACCATTGCTTTTTCAGTGCACTTTTTGTTCCCTTCATCATAATCAAATCCAGGGAGTAAGATGACTCTTACTTAGAAGCGTAGTTCTCATTTCTCAAAAACTTATAAAAGTAGTAATTGTAGCTAGAATCATAGAATGGTTAGGGTTGGAAAGGACCTTAAGACCATCTAGTTCCAACCCTCTGTCACGGGCTGGGATGCCTCACACTAGATTATGTCACCCAAGGCTCTGTCCAGCCTGGCCTTGAACACTGCCAGGGATGCAGTATTTACTGTTTCTTTAGGCAGCCTGTTCCAGTGTCCCACCACCCTCACAGTAAAGAAATTCTTCCTTATATCTAACCTCAACTTCCCCTGGTTTAGTTTGAACCCATTACCCCTTGTCCTATCTATACAGTCCCTGGTGAAGATTCCCTTCTTGAAGGCCCCCTTCAGATATTGAATGTCATATGTCAGGCTTCAGTTATTAACACGTATTCCATATTTTTATATTTATATTCTACGTAGTGATTTTTTTTTTTTTCTGTAATTTTGGCATGTGTTCTACTTGTCTTCATTGCTGTACTTTGCAACTGTTTTATATAGAGAGAAGATGCATGGGGAAAATGATTTTCCTGAGAGCTTCCAAGGAAGCAGGAAATCAAGCCTGTGTGTCCCAAGATCCTAGATCTTAAAGGTCTTTTTCAACATAAAGGTTCCATGGTTCTATGATTCTATATTTGTTATTTTCATTTATTAAAAAATATAATATCTAAAGGTTACGGTGGGATTGTTATGCTATTCATTCCAAAATAGTGTTATGGCAAACACTTGCTTAGTGATACTATGTATTGATGTTCATGTTCGGTCATCAAAGCAATACTATTCAAGTAACTTTAAAAGGTGAAGTACACATGGTACAGCCCTCCCCACACTGAGATACTCTCCAGTAAAAATTAAGCATTCTTTGCTTGAGACTTATATCCATAAGTACATCTTTCCAGGGTGGAACACATTGCATTTTTATAATTTCTAACATATTTCAGCTCACCTTGTAATTTAGAGGGTTCATTTCATCCCCTTTAGCCATCATTGAAACCTTTCATTACTTGTCTGAGGTTTTGAGGTCAACAGTTTTCCTTGAATTTGCACAGCAGTTTTGCTACTAATAGTGATCAATAAACTCAACAGCACTAAAAATGTTTTGCACCATTTTGTCAGCTCTTAATTTAATTTTTCTTTTTCTACTCCAGAAGTTTTTCAAACAACCACATTTTACAGAAGACATATGTTTCTGCTTATCTGCAAATAATGAAAAACTCCTCCAGCCACATCCAGCAAGGGACTTTACAGTGTGCTAAGGATTTTGTATTTTGACCAATTAAGTCACCTCAAATTGCTTTCTTTACCTGAAGCAAGTGCTTCAGGTATTCCCACCAGGTATTTTTAATGATGATAACTTTTAGACAAAGTCTGAAGGAAAATCAAAACTAGATTGGTAGCAACTGCACAGGAGGGTAAAATCAGCTCCAAATGCTATCAAAAAGTTTAGAGTTATAAGGTCTGGAGGCAGAAAATTGAAAATTCTTTACTAACAAGTTAAGGCCTACATAACAGGAGGGGATATTTAAAAAAAAAACCAAACAACAACAACAACAAAAAAAATTAAAGCAAGCAAACAAACAAAAACCACTCCCTCAAACAAACAAACAAACCACAAAAAAATAAAAACCAAACCACCCACCACCACCACCACCCCCAAGAAAAAACCCAACACGAAGCCTAAAGCATAAACAACCAGCTGCAGCTATTAGATCATAAAGTTCGAGGGTTTGGCGTTTCTTTTTCATCATTTCATCTTTTTGATGCTGAACTCAGAATTATGATTTTGTTCTCCTAAAACAAGAGCTCCCTTTTCTTATCTGTTAGAACTATTATGGAAGCCTTTCTCTTGAGTTTAAATTGGTCAGAGCTGTAGTTCACCAATTTTCATGGACTCAGATTTGCAATCAAGTTATGGTTGACTTGCTCTATCTATCTTCATGGATGTTCTTAAGTCAAAAAATAAGAAAAAAATTGAACAAAATTGTATCATCCTGTGTTTGCCACAGGCTAAAAGGGTACCCACATTCAGATACTGTGACTCAGTTGATGTGTCATAACTTGTGCATTATTCCCACAGAGTTAGTAAAAATAAAGTTTCACTTGATGGGCCTGCAAACTCCTTTAGGCATTTTGACTCCATTTAAACAGTTTGTTTACAATACCAGCTGAGCTCTTTGACTCTGGTACTTTTAATATTCAAAAGCTGACAGAAAATTGTGAATTTTAAATTTTCATACAGTAAGTGGAAAATCATGTAGTTTGGAATGAAATTCGAAATACCAGAACACAAAGCATGAGAATATAAGTGAGCACTTTCTTTTCAAACGAAATCACTAAAAATTTGTATGTATTAAATCTAGAACTGTGTACAAGAGAGGTGGAGGTGTTTGAGATGTCTTTTTATTCTCAGGAATCTTAGGCTGAAAGTTTGTCTTTCAGAACATAGTCTTTTCTTACTTTCTTTCAGAAATGACACTAGTCATTCCAACTGTTTTCAAGGCACCTTAGCATGGTGTTTCAAGGTGTGGTGTGCTGAGGTAGTAGGAGATGAAGATTCAGCAGGTATTTTTCTTGTAAATGTTTCTTGCAGAAAGGAAATAGTGTTACACAGAATGTCAGAGCTTTCCCAGGTGAATGTCCTTAGCAGAGAAACACGCAGTCTGGTATCTTTTCTGTTCTTGAAAAAGGGAGACGTGTAGATTTAAAATACCTCAGGCCAAGGAAGACATTGAATTTAGCTGGTGGATACCTTCAGCACCAATCCTTAATCTCCAGCCCTCTACAGATACTACTATATTAACACATAAAATATCCTCTGGCTAATGCGGATAATCTAACTAGGCCAGTTTTTTAACTTGTGTGGTCTAAAACTACTCTGAACAACACAACAAAATCCATGCACGGGTAAAATACAGGCACCCTGAGGCCAGTAATTGGACACTCAGATGGTGGAGCTCAAACCTCCTTGTGCTTTGCAAAATTCTCTCTCCTAGCATCCACCAAACAATGACCTTTTTAAATAAAGAGAAAAGAACATTAGTGTGATACAGTATTTAATATGATAATCACAAAGGCCTTTCATTAATATAGAAGAGTCACCATCCAGCAATACCCACCTCATGACTAGTTTACAAGCATCATGTTTCAGAAATACGAGCAACTCTTCCTGTTTCAAATGTCAAACGATGACAACATATGGTCTTCTTTCATACTTAGATAATTCTGCCAACAGTATTGTGGATATCAGAAACCATTATTTTGGAGAAAAGTCTCCTTTAATTTTCCTACCCAATTCAGATATCTTCCACAGTACAGTAATCTATCCCAGTTTTTGGCATTAGTTTAATTGCATGCATAGCAATCATACAGAACTGTACCAGTTTTTCAGCATGACTAATTATCTCAAGCAGGCAGGGAGAGACAGCCACACCAACAACACGCCCACCATCTTTTTGCATAATGTGTACTTTACACTCACCAATCTGTTCACATATAAGGATTTTTTTTTTCAGCCATTGTACCCAAGAATTTTAAAGAAATAATATGTAGAGAAAAAGACTGGCAGTAAAAAAAAACAAGCTGGACAAAACTTCCTTCAGCAAATACAATGAGTCCGAACTATATCTGTTCAGAGCTATTGAAAAATTAATCCAGAAAGGATGCAGACATTTTTCATGTTCACACAATTGTGCATTTCCTGACTGCATCTATTTTAAGAGACATCAACCTACACACCATAAAGCAATGTATTCCACACCATCTAGTCAAAGTTAAACTGGAATTTTCAGAAATATTTTTTACAATATATAATACAAAATAGAAAATGTATACTATATGTTATGTAGTATATCCTATATAGTATATGCTATATAGTATGTGTACTTTTTTAAAAGAATGAATAATCACTTGGACTTCATGATGCTCATCAGAACACATTCTCTGCCCTCTTCCTATAATTCAGCACTAAGTCATAAAAATAGCATTCACCAGTAATACACATCCTTCTCTGGAGTAAGAGCTGTGCTACAGCCCCACAGAGGAGCTGTGTAGTGCAGTGTGTCAAGGGGAAGACCAGAATGCACTGATTCCAGCTACTCATGACCCCTAAAGGACAGTGCTTCATGCTGAGTTACAGCATATGGCTCTGCAAAGAGAAGTCAGTCACGAGTGGTTTCTGAGAATCTCAGAACTTCTTTGAACTTTCCTCTTGAGCTTAAACTACTTTTATTTCCTCATTAAAGGAGAGAATCAGAAGGAACTCATTCAGTGGTACAGGTAAATGTAGATGGAGTTAATCCATGTTGAACTTGGGCAGCATTTTCTCTTCTCATTGTTTTTTCCTGGTATAGCAGGAAGATAACTTTACCCACTCACCGTATTTTACACACTGCCATTGTGCGCCTTCCTTTATGTTTAGGAAATTCAATCACAGAATCACAAAATATTTTTTAATTTATCTCAAGGTGGGGAATTTGAAATTAGATTTGAAACATTTCCTTACTTCAGGAAGCCAGCACTGTAGTATGTACATAAGAAATGAGTGATTAAGGTGTAAAAATGAATATACTGCAAACATCTACTGTAGTTTGTCTGTCTCTGATTCTTAGAGAGAAGGGAGCAAGCAGTGCCCAGAGTGCCAGTGGGAGTCATTATAACTCAAGCCCAAGGCAGATCCACTTGTGGAAGTACAAAAATACATGCTTCAGCCGGGTAAGTTCAGCCTTCATTTACTGCCCAGTCTGCACTGATGGCAACTGAGGTTACCTATCTGGATGCGCAGATTGCATGTGACTGGAAAACTGTAAGAGACATATTGTTTGAAAATCAGAGCATGAAACTTACTGAGAGGGGTGACAGGTCTCTCTATTTAAGCGCCTATTCCCTCCTGAGCTTTTGTGCTGAACAGAAATAACCATCTGTGCTCAATTGCTAGTTATGGTTTTGTAACATCAGCATCTGCTGATAAAGAAAATAAGGAAATGTATGCCTGCAACAGATGAAGCCTCATTTACCACATCAGAATTCACTTCCTAATTAATCAGTTTTATTTTAGTCAGAGTACAGATGTTGTCACTCCTTCTGCTGTTGGAAATTATTTAGTGTAAGATTCATCCTTAGAATGCTGCAAATTTTTAGGGGTTTGTGCTTGGTTTTTGGTTTGGTTTAGGTTTTTTTAAATTTTACTCTGGAGTTTTATACACAAATATAAAGTATAAATTTTGTTCTGCCTGCCTCAAATAAATTAAAAGAAAAAATAGAAAAAAAAGAAAGCTTTCTAAAGGTTGTTTTTCTGTATAAACACATGCTCTCAATCTCAAATGATAGGTTTTAGATGTAGAAGAGATGAAAGAAAAATCTTCTGGAAGATCACAGACCATATGTCCCTCCTGTACCAGCTGTAACATATTAGTCCAGAATGTCTGCCTGTCTGCCACTGAGAATTCTTGACAAATTTTAATGTTGCAGCACATTAAATATTGTCATAAAAAATCAGTCTCACTCAAGATTGGCACATAGCCTTACACCTGCACTAAAAACAGTCTGCATGCATGCCATTTTGATAAGACATACCAATTTTATATGAAGTGGTGCATTTCAGACTTTCCCTACTTGTGCAATGCTGCCTATAAGCACCTGTACCCCAGTGGACAGTGTACACAGCAAATCTGAAACTGAATAAACCATTGATGGGTAATTGAGCTTATTTAATGAACATTCTGAAAGGAAATAGGAATAAATTTTACATCAACAAGAAGCTGAAGTTCAAGAAGGAGCTGGAATCATGATTAGACTGGCTATACAGCAGTTACTTCTCATCATTTGTATCTGACAAAACAAACATAAACTAGCTTTCAGGCAGTGTCCTGGGATATCTGAGTTTTATAGGTTGGTTTCTCAAGTCATGAGGTAGGGACCTACCTGGCTTCCCGTTCCAAGTGTTGCAGAGAAGTACCACTCGTACTTTTGCCTCAGCAAGTAAGCCCTTATGAGGGTGTTGATTCATTTTGGTCATGGTCCTTTCCTCAGAAGCTGGGAGTCTAAGCTGATAGATATTGTGATAGTCCGCAGCATAGAGGGCCCCAATCCTGTTCTTCCTCAAGGCATACAGGGTTTGAGCCATGTGCAAAACCTTTTCCTTGCAGGTCTGCAAAGAAAGTAATTGAACCATAAAGTAAATTATATTTTTACTATTGGAAACAAGGAGATGGTTTCTCTCTACCTGAAGCAAAGAACTGATTATGTTTTACATTTTTTGGCTAGTACATATCTCCACTGGTTTATTTACAGAAAATCTACAACATTCCTATACATTTTTTAACTAAAAAAACTGAATTTTGTATGCTGTTAAAGTGGTAAATGTGTACTACAGGCATTATGCAAATTATTAAAGACAAACATCACCAATAAATTTATAGTCAAAGTATGAAAATGTGACAGTTGTAAAAATAATCCCTGAATAAGACTTATAATCAAACTTATTATTTTACAGCTTGATCACCTAATTAATTTTTAGCTTCAAACATCAATTTGTCTATCTGGCGAGGCTCAGGGGTTACACCATGTAGTGACACCTGCCAATACAGTCACTAACTTACACAATGACACAGACCTAAATTATGACTGTCTGGAAAAACTGAATTTTCATTTTACATGTCTTATTACTCTATATTTGCCTCCCAAAAAAATCACAGCATTTTGGTATAAACTAGTAATTTCCAGTAGACAAAACAATAAACGCTAGTCAACTTACCTGGAAAAGCAAGAATAAACCTCCTTAATTATATATGACAGTCATTAATGCACGTCAGGTCAGATTCTAAGCTTAATTTAATGTTGGTTTTTTTTTATATATATTAGAAAAAATAACTTTACAATGAATTAAATTCTTAAAGGTTTTGTGGGGGTTAATTTCCCAAATTTTTGAAGCTGAGACAAAACATACATGGTAATAATGAAGAAAAAGATAAATTGCAGGTGAAAATCTTTGTTAAGTCATCAGCAAAGGGAGCAACTGGTTTCTAGGAAATTAAGTAGTAACCTAAAATATAATTTCATGAGAAGGAAGATTAGTGCAAACATGAAAGAGACAGGATAATTTAGAACATAACAAGAAAATTTGGGGTTTATATGATGGCATAAATACAGCCATGTGAAACTCTCTGATGAAATAAAATTAAATAAATAACTTGGTCAGTGTTATAAATGCAAATCTATGAGCACTTTGAGATTTATGTTCCCAAATAAGAGTTGAAAGAGAAGATCTGAAGTGAAAGAGCTGAATAGATTAGGTAATTGTAGCAGACTTTTCACCTTCAGATCTCTGTTTCAAGTTAGAACCAAAAAAAGTTATTACAATGTGAAGGCTGTAATAAATTTGCTTTTCTTAGACCACTTGTTCCAAATGAACATTTGTCCACATCATACTTATTGTGAACAGAAAGGATCAAACTGGCTTTGTTCCTGGATTACTTTGTAACTGCAAGAAAATGTTTCCTCTAAGATGGGATGTGCTTTACCTCTATGAATAGAACTTTTCACTTGAAAAATATCATTAAGTACAATCTTACAAAAAAAAAAAAAAAAAAAAGAGAACTGAAGGTTGCAATCATAGCTGAACATAAGGAAAAGAAGATCATAGACACTTTGGGGAAATTTACTTACAGAATGGCACAGAAAAAGGAACTGCCCATACAATAATAGGCAGAATTGCAGTAGTTTAGAACATTATAGTAGTTTTTATCTCTTCCTTTTTCTCAGTTTGGTTTTAGCTGAAGGTCAGTCACACACACACACACACACACACACACAGTTTACGGTCCAAAAATAAGTGAAATAAGTGCACCAAAAAAAAAATAAACTGAAATAAAATGTGTCATTGTTGGTTGCATATTCATAGCCAGTCAAAAACTTTGTTAAACTGAAATGTTTCACTTATTAATGCACAGGTGAAAACTATGTGCAACCTTTAACTTTGTTTTGCCGGTATTCGTAGTTTTACTCCACATATTCTTGCTAATGTTTCAAGCTATAAAATCCAGAAGAATTAAAATGACTATGAAAGGGTAGTCCTGACACATAAATAGAAATCAGAATAAGAATTAATCAAAGAAAATGGTAAGAAATACCAGCAACTTGCCAGTGACACCAGAAGGTCATTAACAAGAGAACAATAAAAGAACAACAGAAGGTCTGACTGCCATATACAGATCCAGAATACATAAATTAAATACAAATACTTCAGAACATAATTTACAATAAGTCTTTCCCACACGCACATTGTGTTTTGTGGTAAATCTCCCCTAGCTTCTATATCTTTGACAAAGGTTTTCACAGTACATCTGCTGGCCGGCTTAGATCAAATGATCTGCTTATCTCCCATTGTAAACAAATGCTTTCAAGACCCTTAAACTGGGCCTCTGGTGAAGGCATGCTACTCTTTACATTTCAGGATATACATACTCTTATACCAGCATTGGACTGTCCTTCCTTATCAGGTCTAAATCTCTACACAACAGGCAACTGCAGTGCCTACTCTGAGGCTGACCTTACAAGACTCCCCATAATGCCTCCTCTCTGAAGTGCAAATGCAACCATTGCTACACCAATAAGTGGCTGACTGTGATGAACAGAACAACCATAGGTAGAGACAATTGAGCAGTCTTGACTGACTTATTGTGCAGAAGAAACAATACTAAGAATTGAATGCTAAACTTCTGCCTGACAAGACCTTCAGCTACAACCTAAGAATAATTCTTAGCATGGAGAAGAGATTCAAACATACACTGCGAATGGGTCAAAATCAAAGAAACAAACTTTGTAAGAAGTGTGGTTTAGATACATCCTGAGATGAAGGCATCTTGTCTCAGATGAGAAGAAGGGTGGAAAACTTAAAACCCAACACGAGAAAAAAAAAATAATGAAATGCATGTGGGATTGTGGTCCAAATTTCAAAATTAGGATCTTAATGAGAATAAAGAAATGCTAATAGTTACTGCTGCTTCCCACTCTAATAGAGATACCCATTTGTTCTGATCAGCTGCACAAAACAGTCTGTAAATAAGAGGTTCTGAGATATAAGAGGCTTGTGGAGTTGCAAAATTTGGGCATAGGCTGTAGAATATGTGTCAGTATATGGACATGTATGCTTGACTGAAAAACTGTACTATTCCAGAATACGGTTTTGGGGATATTTTAGGTAGCTGAAAAGCATATGAGGATCGAGTGTGGTATCCTACTCTACCTTTTGTCATAATCTAATTCTTAATTCCACCTTAGTTTGGCCTTATGTGCCATTTCAAATTGTCCAGCAGTCCCTGGAAAGGTTGAGACTATTGTTCTACCTGTTCCCTACTATGCTGGACATAGATAGTTAAGAACACTTCCAGCTGCATGAATGATAACTTCTACATACTGCAAATTGCTTGAGGTGTTGCATGTGAGGTTTTCTGGTAGGTCTAGCAATCAGTGACATGACTTAACCACTGTTCATGAGTAAGCACCCCAAATTAAAGAAAGTGACAATTATTACCTGAAGTTTCTTTGGATGTCAGATAGGAACATATGTCCTTATGAAAAAAAAAAAAAAAAAAAAATGTAGAATTACACAATTGAATGAGACAATTTGTCCCAATCTTTAATGGAACATCTTCTGGAAGCTTTGTTTATGGATTATCAGGCTCATAAGAAGTTCCTTTATGAATTAGAAATTTCAAAATAACACATCAAGAGTTAGCATCTATCTTCACCCACCTAAAAAGAATCTTTAAATTAAATGCACAGTAGTCCTCGGATAAAATTTCCCTGTTTTATTTTGTTTGTTTCTGTCTCTCAGAAAACTTAAGAAAATATATTTTCTGAATAGATGCTGAGGATTGCTGATTATTTGAACTTTGGATCTTATTTTCTAAGATGAACTCATTTCAGCCCAATAGAAATATTGCTTTGCTTATAAAAAATTACATTTTATGTGAATTTTCTGGAAACAGACACTGTTAAGAACTGTTAGCACTGAGACCAGTTACATACAAAGTATTTTTCTCATGTATTTTTTTTCCAGTAAAATTACTATACTTTCACAGCAATCCAAAAAACTCCTGCTTATTCCATTGACCTTTTTTTCCCCTTTTTAATGACATTTGTAGAAGATTTGATTTTGTTCCAAGAAGCAGGAAGCTGAGTCCTGACCAAAAGGGCAAATAAATTATTATGAATTATAGCTATTACGACAGTTTTTGTCCATATAGTAATTTCATAATTAATTTTAATTCACTAAAATTAAGAAATTACTCTGAAATAGTTTTTATAAATCTTTGCTCTTCAGAAATTGATTGTCTCAAATATTTGGCCTGTGAATTTACATAATAACTTATTTTCATCATTAATTATTGTTTATATTCCTAAATTAGTGTTTGTAATGATTTTAATATAAAAATGATTGATACAAAATTAGCATAGTAATTTCTATTTAAATTACTTAAATTTTCAGACTTAAACTTTCAGACTTAACTAAGACTTGCACGGCAAGAACTAGTCATGAGTGACCAGATTAAAATCTATAGGAAAAAAAAGGACCCTTACAACTCCTCATAAATGAAGTTGTATGCTTTTGCCAAAAGCTAAAATGTTTCTGGGAGAATTCTGAATTAAGCTTGTTTTTTATTACTGCAGTTAGAGGAAGAAAAACAGCTTTGGGATTGGTGGAGTATCTGTAAAAATATACAAATTTTAAATTTATAATAGGACTGGGAATTATTTTCCCATTGAAAAAAATGGTGGAAATTAATAGTTCCTGGTTCACTGTAATTTTCTTTGCAGATGCTTAAAGTTTGTTTGATGAAAAGCTGGAACAGTACTAAAGGGGTTTTGCCAAAGTGTTATGTTCTGTTCAAAAAGCTTTGTTAAAATTATTTTAGTCAGCAGTAGTAGTACAAATTTGTCTAAAGTGAAGGAATGTATGTAGTTCCTGTATTACTATAGTACTATCTTACTACTACAGCTAGTAAAAGATGCGTATTATAGACATTTGGTCAGAAAGGTTTAGGCTGGGGGTGATGACATTGATTAGCACAAAGAAAAACAGCTTCAAAAACATTTCAGCACAGGCAGATCTGAGAATTAAGCATGTGCTTACAAGACATATTAAGTGGAACCTGAGTTTTTATATCATGCCTGTCCTAGTTTTCTCCATCTTTTTAATTTCCTCAGAAGTATGGAATGCCCACAAAATGTTTTTGTAGAACATTGATACATATCATCAGCAACCACAACATAAAATATACTTGCAAATGAAAATGATGAAAGCAAAATCTGACTTCTCTATATAATTTGCCTTGGGACACGCTTACAGAGTTTTGGAGCTCAGACTTCATCACAAAACATTTCAGTGAGGCTGAGGAACAGGCATTAATATTAAAATTGGCATTTTCAAGTAATGCTAATTCACCTCTGCTGTTTTCAGCAATAGACATACACCCAGATAAAGAATGATGTTTACACCCTGAGTACATAGATGTGTGGATGCTATCATATTGGATGCCTCAGTATCTAATACTTTGACAGACATATAAAGCAGTGAGATCATAAATATCCAGATCTTGAGATAGGCTATATGCACAGGGAAAGTATATGTGAGGGTTTTTTAAGTGAAAACTTGGGGCTTTTAGGCTGTTACAGTGCAACTTCTATGATCATTGTGTAACAGATTTTTTATTTTTTTGACAGCATGGAACAGTGAACAATTATATATTTGTATCATAGTTATAGTTAAAGATGAGTCATGGAACTATGGCCACCACTGAATGCTGAAGACATTGTATAGATTAAGCAGTATTTGACTTCTGAACAGAGGTTTCACTCCTAGACTGGGTATTGTAAGTGTTTGGAAATGTACCAGCTGAGATGTTTAGACTGTCTGCTCTGTATGCAAGTCTTACTTCAACAAGAGTGCTTTGAAACAGCTTGGAGATTGAATGAAATGTA
Organism: Psilopsiagon aymara; assembly: GCA_024733675.1. Lineage (NCBI taxonomy): Eukaryota > Metazoa > Chordata > Aves > Psittaciformes > Psittacidae > Psilopsiagon > Psilopsiagon aymara. The sequence continues at coordinate 68,561 of JANRGW010008674.1, read as the reverse complement.
AAAGAGAATGCAAAATTAGTGGAACAACCATATAATTTATGGGAAGTATAGAGAGAAATACCAGGAAGCAGCACATAGAAGTGATATATCCAACAGAAAAAGACATCAGGGAATGACAAAGTTTCCAAAATTTTTTCAGATATGGTAGCAGGTAAAGTTAATGATTTTTTAAATAATCAGCTCGTATATATGCTGGAAAAAAAAATGAGTAATATACACACCTGAGCTTTTAGTTTAGTAGTTCTCAGTAACAGACAGAACCTGTGTTAAAATTATTTTGTTAGTTAAATGCCTTCGGCTTTCACTTAGTCCAAAATTCCACCATAAGATAGCATCAGGGTGGGAAGAGCTTGGCAGGAAACTAGTTTAGCATGATATGAACTGCACACATTAATGAGTCAGTGGGAAACTTACCAGCTAGACAAAACATGTAATACTGACAGGCAGACAGATGGAAAATGACCTGTGAATGTCCTCTTTGGTGCATTACAAATTACTGATTCAGCTCAGAAAATGGCCAAAACACTTTGCCAAACAGGGCAAAGTAGTATCTTTCTTGAAAATCTTATAGTCAAAGAAAGATAATGATTAAAAAAACCCACAAAACAACAAACCAAACAACAAAAAAAATACCCAGTTGCTTATTCAGATATGGGGTATAGTGCAATTATTTGAAAGAAAATAAGGGTACGAAAATAATTCAGAACAGTTGCTTAAAGATCTAAAGGCTGAAGAAAGATGAAGTGGATGTAGACTGTGCTATGTACAGGTTCCATGGTGAAGAAATATGTGAAAAAGTGCGAGAGAAGAGTAATAGACAAGCAATACATTTTGCAGAACATCCTCGACAGTAAAAATACAGTCATAGAATCAACTAGGCTGAAAACTACTTCTAAGATCACCAAGTCCAATTGTTACCCCAGGACTGCCAGGTCCACCACTAAACCAAAATCACTAAGGTCTTCATCTGCACAATTTTTGAACACTTCCAGGGATGGTGATTCCACCACTTTACTGCGTAGCCTGTTCCAGCACCTGATCATGCTCTCTGTGAAGAAATTTTTCCTAATATCCAATCTAAACCTCCCTTGGTGCAGCTTAAGGCCAATACTTGTCTTATCGCTTGTTACTTGGGAGAAGAGACCAACCCTCACTTCACTACAACCTCCTTTCAGGTAGCTGTAGAGAGCTATAAGGTCCTCCCTGAGCCTTCTCTTCTCCAGAGCAACCCCAGTTCTCTCAGCCATCCCTCATAAAACTTGTGCCCCAGGCCCTTCACCAGCCTTGTTGTCCTTCTCTGCACCCACTCCAGCACCTCAGTGTCTTTCCTGTAGTGAGGGGCCAAAACTGAACACAGTATTCGAGATGCAGCCTTAGCAGTGCTGAGTACAGGGGGACAATCACTGCTCTGGCCCTGCTGGTCACACTAGTTCTGATACAAGCCAGGGTGCTCTTGGCCTTGCTGGCTGCCTGGGCACAAACTGGCTTATATTCAGTCAGCCATCAATCAGCACTCCCAGGTCCTTTTCCACCAAGCAGCTTTCCAGCCACTCTTCTCAAGGCTGTAGCACTGCATGGGGTTGTTGTGACCCAAGTGCAGGACCTGACACTTTGCCTTGCTGAACCTCAGGCGACTCGCCACAGCCCATCAATCCAGCCAGTTCAGATCCCTTTGCAGAGCTTTCCTACCCTCAAGCAGTTCCACACTCCTGCCTATCTTGGTGTCTTCAAATTTACTAAAGGTGCACCTTATCCCCTCATACGCTACCTCCTATTGGAACAGGAACATACCGAAGTCAAAACTTCAAAATAAGCATCTCTCTCTTTCTCATAACCCACCTCTTGAAACTGTTCTACTTTATTTGAATGGATAATTTTGGACCATAGAAACACCTGCATGTTCACAGATTTCTAAACTGTGACTATACACTATGTACTATGCACTATGCAAACTGTGAATATACACTGTTTACTTCATGGAGCAAAAGCTGTGAGTGCATTCTTTTCTCATTTCCTCCATACCTCTCCTTGCTGCACTTCCTAGCTGATGTGGAGCTGCAGGTCATGGTGGGACTGAGTGGACTTCTTCAGAGGTCAGGAAGCCAGACCCATCAGCTTGCAGTCATGAGCATCTGAAACAAAAGAGAAGAAATTAAAGCTTTCTCCTGTGCTTCTGGATTGATTAGAATAACCACAATGTCTTCTGAAATGGGCAGAAGCCTGCTTCCCATAGTTGCCAGTTCTGCTCTTGCCCTCTGGACTGAAGTACAGGTCTATATCCCTTTTCACAGTTTCATACTGCTCCTAAAGACATGTCAGGTGGAGATGTGCCAGCTCCTCCTACTTGTGGGCTTGCTTATGCTGTCTTCAGGACAACTTCTACTGCAGTTGAAGATGATTCTCCAGCAGTGTCATGTAATGTAGATCTGGGACAGGATGCTTTCTAGTAATTCCTATTTGTGCATTGTTCTGTGGTCCTATTTGGTGTGCAAGGAATATGGTAGGTTGCAAGGAGAGCCAGAAGATCTCCATCCAGTCAGTCTCTGGAGTCAATGACAGAAAACAGTGTTCTCTCAAGAGCTTTGGCCAGAAGGGCCAAAGAGAACTGCCATGGTTTAAGCCGAGCCAGTAACTTAGAACTGTGCAGCTGCTCCCTCACTCTCCCCCTCACTTCCTCTCCCTACTCCCGGAGGGATGGGGAGGAGAATTGAAAGAATGTAGCTCCCACAGGTCGAGATACGAACAGTCCAGTAACTGAGGTATAACACAAACCACTACTACTACCACGAATAATAATAAGAAGAAGGGAAATAACAGTGGGAGAGAATATAACTGCTCACCACCCGCTGACCGATACCCAGCCTGACCCAAGCAGTGATCTAGCCCTTCCAGGTAACTCTCTCCAGTTTATATACTGGGCATGGCATGCTGTAGTATGGAATATCCCTTTGCCTTGTCGGGTGTCCTGCCTCTGCTTCCTCCTGGCTTCTTGTGCCCCTCCTCACTTGCAGAGCAGGAGACTGGAAAGTACTTGGTCAGAGTAAACATTACTTAGCAACAAGTAAAAACATTGGTGTTATCAGCATTGTTCCCAGGCTGAAAGTCAAAAACACAGCAGTGTATCAGCTACTTAGAAGGAGAAAAATGACTGCTACTGCTGAACTCAGGAGAGTATCATGTCTGTAGCCATCCTTGCTCTGAAATAAATGGCCCACATTTTCCACTGCAAAATAACATGTCTGGACTAGAACTCTTTTGCAGATTTTGTCTAAGTAAGACTTCTAGTAAAGCAATTTCACAGAAAATGTCCCACCTGTAACCTGGAAGACTACGTAAACCTTCAAGGAAAGTTGGAATCTTGAGGTTAGCTCCAGTGACCTGTAACTTTAAAACAATCTGTGCTTGACATTTCAGCAAATGCTGTTTGGCAAATACAAATAAACAAGTGAAGGACAGACAGTGATCCTTTCTGGATCTTTGTAACCTCCTCTGAGTGGTGATTAGGAATGTTACAGTGCTTAAAGTGCCTTTGTAAAGAAGATGAGATGTGTGAAAGCTGCTTCACCCTGTTCTAGTATCTAGCTAGAAATGTCTTCATGAGTGAGAAACATGCAAGAGGAGTCTGGGAATGTTTTATTTCAACCAACAAAATGCCTGACAAATAAAGTTCCTTCTTGTTATGGCTGTTCTGGTTACAGCATTTAAGGCGCTGCTTTTGCAGCCTGATCATGTAATCTGTTTTCTGCAGGAACAATGGCAGGAGTTTGCTAGGCCCCATTTTCCTTGGCATCCATGGCTGCAGCAAAAATGCATCACAACTACGTTTATTGGCCTTGGTTGGAGGGAAGTCAAGCAGTGACTTAGTTGTCAATACGTGGGAGCATTGCTTGGCTGGAGCTGAGCTATCAGCAAATAAAGCTTGGAGAGCTGCCAGTTAAAGAGCACTCTGCTGCCTGCAGATCACACTGGCAGGGACAAGCAGGGCAGGATGACTGAGAGCAGGGAGATGAATCACACAGCTTTATTCCTAAAATACAACCTTTTTCCTATCCAGAAAGTCTGTCCTCTGGTGGTGAAGCAGGAATCATCACTATAAGATGCCTAACAGACCTCCTGTTGGGTCAAAAAGTCTAGGATTTTAAAAGCTGTGGCCAATGAGAAGCACTGGAAGATAGCCTGTCAAGTATTTTATCAATCTCAAACTCAGAAAATGATGTTGAAACAACAGTCCTAATGTTTATCTTTTTCTGCCAAGATTCACATAGTACAACATGCTTACATGATATTAGCCACTATTCACTCAATATTAACAGGTATTTTCCTGTCAAACGCATGGTCTCAGCTAGATATTGTGTTAACACACAAGGTAGACTGGCTGGTTTGTAGTTTTCATACAGGTAGACTTCATTTTAATCTCAAATTTCCTGAGGTCCTGTTTTGCCTGGAAGTGGCATGCAACCTCCTGACCCTGCTGGTGGGAGATTCTTCAAGGAGCAAAATACTGTGTTCTCTCCTGGTGTAGATGGTTGAATAGTACTCAGCACAATGTTCCAGATGCTTGTCAATGCCACAACCTTTGGGATGTAGCACATATTCCTTAGCAGTTTTGGCTCTCTTGTGTGACTACGTAACACTGGATGAATTTAAGCGATTTGTTATGAAAAACTTTTTTCATATGATATGCTTCACAAACTGCAGTAAAATCAGCCATTATTTTTTCTCCTGTGTACAATACCACAGGAATGCTCTCCTGCCTAGTTAAATATTGCATTTGCATAACTGCAGTTTGCAAATGAGACTTCTTGAGGTTTTAACAAGGATATGAACTGAAAGTAGATATCATCACATTTTATAAGTAAAAACATATTTTGAGTAATAATTTCAGATTGATTAATTTCTTATAATAATTAGTACCTAGGTTAGAATCCTCATTTTAATACTTTTTTTACTTTCTTAGAAATCAACATGGATATAAACAATACTGCGCCCTTACATCTTCTGTGAAAAGTATACTGTCTGAATTATTTCACTGATCTAAGATGATCTTCTACTCTTTGTAAATTAAACACAAAATTGAAATAACTTTTATCACATCCCAGAGGTGAATTTGAACCTCTATTAAACTAACTGATTAAGCCTGAAAATCAGGCTTTTATACAAAAGCTTTCTTTATTTTCACTGAAACTGATAAAAAAATAAGAGTTTAAGAATTATTTGAGACTTTTGTATCATCTTTGCTTTAGGAATAATGTTCTGACAATTAAAACCACATTATATTAGATTATAATATTTAATGAAAATTAATGAGTCAAGAAAAAAGTAAATAGCATAATCTTTCAAAAGTTTGTAAAGAAGTACTCCTTTCTGATGCATTTTCTTTGCTAGAACTTGGTTACTTTCACAATGCTTTATTTTAACTGAAAGGGTAAAATGAAAGTGTCCATTCTCCTCACTGAAAAAAAAGGGTGCACACTTACCATTGCATTTGTCTATGCGGGAAACCTACATTAGCTAGACACTTCCACTAGCCATATTAGAGTTGTATTTGTCCCTTAGCAGAGACACACAAGTCCACTGTGGTCTGCAAGGCTTCATGGATTTGACACTTGTATCTTAAAATATTTGGCACCTAACAAAGCAAATGTTTCTAAGAGCTGGTGCACAAAGGCATGGAGAGGTGGCAGGTCTGTTCTTCCCAAGCTCAAAAATGGTTTTGGATCATTGCTGTTAATATCTCAGGCACTCCCATCTCTGCATATGTAGAGAAAAAGCTTGGATCCTCTAGAGACTTGCTCTGTGAGTCTGATTTGTATGTGGAATAGGTGCGCTGATTGATTAAAGGCTAATCTCTGTGAAAACATAGGAGCTAAAGGAACACGAGCAGGATGAAGAACCACAGAAATGTCACCCTGAAAAAATGTCACCCTGAAAAAATGTCACCCCTGCAAAATTTACAGCAGAGGGCTGCATAAAATCAGTTTGACAAAAAAAACCTTTTTGTAACTGTTCAGCGAGAGTACACTTGAACATAATTATCAATGCAGTTTCTGAGACACAACCAATCTCCCTCATGCCTCAGCAGGTGAAACCAAACCATGATCTTTAAGCATCTCTCAGGCTCCAAGTTGCAATGATCATAAGACACTGCTGATGTGTGCTTTTCACATGCAAAGGAAAACTATTTAGATGCTTTGAAACAAAATGAGGTGCATTAACCTGACTTGCCATGCCCTACATAGCTAAATACAATAATTTTGCACAGGCTGGAATCAAGAAACTGCTGACTGCAACCCTTGTCTGTCTGATCACAGACTGCTGCAATAAAAGCAGATGTCTTGGGGAGAGGAGAGTTATAAATACATAATTTTTTTAACAAAAAGCTTTGCAGAAATGCAGTTACAATAAAAACACCTACAAATATTATTATTACCACATTATTTCAGCCAAGGCAAGTCCTGAAGTACTAATCTACTTACAGTGTTAAGAAAAGGAAATTTTGATCTTCCAGGACATGAAGAAGATGCATTAAGTAGTGTGTAAAGGTGGTTAGATTAGGACTAAAGGAAGATGAGTCATGTCAAAAGAGGATGTCTTCTGTGTTTGCATTCTTGCCTCACAGTGACTTGGCTGAGGAACAAGGGAAAATCAGGCTCGGAAAGGGAAATGTAACATGTTCAGCTGTGGCATACACATCTTTCAGTGGTAGCAACTATGGGGAGCTACCTTCACTGAAGAACCTCCTGAACGACCACATCTGCCCTGTTTTGGGAATGGCCTCTCTTGCCAGGAATGAGTGGTGGCCAGAACTTGGTGGTTCTGGATTAGCGGAAATCACACTGAAGGTCAATCTGGAAAGAAGTGTAGCTAGCAACACTTTTGCTGCCTCTGCAGATTCTGTGAATGATTAGCAATGGAGTTCCCAGTTCAAGATTGTTCTTTATGACTTGAAAACCCAAAGTGAGAATGTTGGTAAACACATGCCTAGCTGTCCATTTGAGTCTGGTGTGCAAATAGGTTTGGGGTACAGCCAGTACACACAGCAAATCTGTAAGAACAAGATCTGGCAGCATTCCCTTTCAATACTCTGTTTTTTGGACTCAGAGCTGACACTGTAACCTCTATGTCCTCACTCTCAGGATGTTAAATGAAGGGACTGGAGTTTGAAAAAAAAAAGTTATTTTAAAAAAAATATTTGAGAATTCTGGTTAAAATCTCATTTTACCAGGAGTTCCCAAATTAGACTATCGCTAAAGTTAAGGCTAGCTCAGTCTTCTGTTTCCCTTTCACATTGAGAAAGCTCCTTGTTTTTATTGTGTTCTGGAAGTGACAAATGGGCCTTTCTAACATTTCACTTGAAGCAGGAATTGTAGATAAAGCTGGGCCACCTTCCACAAGGATTAAAAGTAAAGTTTTTGTCCTAAAATCAGTGATGCGAGGTTGAAAGTCTAGTAAGGCGTGCAAACAAATGGCGAATCCTGGGGGCTTCAAAATGTATTTTTAGAAGAAACATATGCTAATCAAGATAAGCCACACATAGTTGAAACAGCATGATTCACAAGGGGACTTCATTAGTCCCAGAGCTGAGTAGTATTACAACTCATGGGAGATCCAATAAAATAGGTGATTTAAAAAAATAAAATAAAATTGCATTTTCCTAGTTAATCCCCATGGGCTTCTAATGATTTTTTTTCGTTCTGGTTTTTTCCATTGCTACTTTGCTGTCACACGGACCATAGGTTTCCATCTTGGAAAAGAACAGCAGTACTCTCCATTCTGTCTAGAAGATCATTAATGCTGTGCAACAGCAGACTGAATATGTTCAGTAAAACAAACAGGCAAGTAGCTCATTATCCAAAGGGAACTAGACAGGTAGGGTCATAAAATACATCTAAACCCAGCAGATTTACAGGAATAAATTTAGTTGTCAGCTTGTAGGTAATTTGCAATATCATGCATTGACAAAATAAGGCCTGCCATCTCTGAACAATGACTAATGTAAAATATTAATATTAATTTAGTTCAGACTCCATTTTTAAAAGAGTAATGATTGATAATTTGTGAACTGCAACAGCTATTGTATTCCTGTTGACAGTTATGACTGACACTTTAAAATACAATTTCTGCTTTTTTTTTTATACAAAAAGGTATTTTTAGAAAATGAACATGCAATAGAAAGGAATAACAGCCAGAAAAATATTAGCATTTTGCCAGACTATGTACAACCTGTGAGTTTGGTCTTGAACAGAGAAGCCAAGGAGCAAAGGGGCTGCTGTCTATTTCCAGGCTTTATTTAAATCCTAAATCAACTCCTATGACAGGAACAAATTCAGAGATACCAGAGCAAATTCACTCCTGGCAAAGTTTCAGAGAACAGCCTCGGGACACCAGTGGTGATTCATTCCTGCACCTGAACTGTGAGTGAGGACACATGAAAGCTGCTGAAGAATGGTTGAGAGTAGGGCAAAGCTGCTGTACCTTCACTGTCAGGTCTGAAGTCTGACTGACTGACTGCCCATAGTCCATTTACCTCCCAGAGCTCATTAAGGCCAAGATGGAAAATATTTTCAATTCCTACCTTTCTCAAGAGCACCCATGTGCTGAGGCAGAGGGTGTTTGATCTGAAGGCTCCTGTTGGCATGACAGGATGGCTGGGCTTCGGGCCAGAATCACCCAGCATGGGAATGCTACATCTGAAACCAGTCTGGCTTCTGGCAGTAAGAAATTATCATACATCCGTTGACCATTAGTTTCATTAATCCTAACTGAAGAATTCCTCTGTTTTCAGACATTAAGGTAGCTTTTCTGTGTGTCTCTTAGGGAATTAGCAAGGCCTTTCCCTTTAAAATAATTAGAAAGACCTACTGGAAATATTTTTCCACATGGCTGTTTCTTCAAATGTATGTTAAAATAATTGTGAAACAGGGCAGAAATCACAAACTTTGTTGATTTCTTTTTGTTGAACTTTTTTTTTCCCTGCTGTATTATTTTCATTATTACTGTTGCGTGACTGAAGATTTGTTTGGAAGATTTAGGATTACACTACTCTTGAAAAATTAGCCTCATTAGCTGTAGATAACAGCAACTGATGCTATGTTTACATGTATATTGAAATAAAGGATGGGGTTTCCTGTTGTAGATTATGAAAAATCCAGCCTTTGTTAAACAAAGGAAGCTCCTTTCCCTGGTATCTTAGTTGAGATCTGATCAAAATATTTCAGGCAGTCTCTAAGATTGGACACAGCTTTACTGACAGTCATTTTTTGGCAGATTTCTTCAGGGGCTCCTGGGAATGTTAGTCTTCAAGTAGGAACTGCAAAGGCCGCAGTGCTAGGTGCTCATGTGGATCCTTTCAGCTTTTTTTCCTCTGTGCAGCTCCTCTGACACATATCAGTTTACAGCTCACATGGCCAGAAAGGAAAGACAGAGAACACCAGGGTGTCTGCACCTAGGTCACACTGTCCTGTAAAAATGGTCATGTATGCCAACTCTTCATCAATATTTATACATATATATACATGTGCTATATTTATACTACCTCTTCTAAAAGATGAAGTGTTGTCTGTTTTTCTCCATATTAGAATCATAGAATAGTTAGGGTTGGAAAGGACCTTAAGATCATCTAGTTCTAACCCCCCTGCCATGGGCAGGGACACCTCCCACTAAACCATGACACCCAAGGCTCTGTCCAACCCTGCCTTGAACATCGCCAGGGATGGAGCATTCACAACTTCCTTGGGCAACCCATTCCAGTGCCTTACCACCCTCAGAGTAAAGAACTTCCTCCTTATATCCAATCCAAACTTCCCCTGTTGAAGTTTTAACCTGTTATCCCTTGTCCTATTGCTATAGTCCCTCCCCAGCATCCTTATAGGCCTCTGATTATTGTACAGACAATAAGCAGCTTGCAACCTAACATTAGGAAATTGCATGTGGTACTTCCAGGTTTTTATACAAGATTGTCAAGGAAGGGCAAAACATAACTAGAGTACTTTGAATACAATCTACTGACTTTCCAGGAATTCTTCCATCTAGCACAGCTGAAAACACAATTCTTAAAGAGGACTTTTTTATCTTTCTGGTTTTGTTGCTGCTATCAGAACTTGATACTGTGTATTTTAGGGTGCCACAAACTTCTATGACTCTCAAATAAGAAATACTGTATATGAACAGCATAATTATTTATGTCAAACTTTCCTGTTAAACAATTATACTTAGCATCATTTCAACCCTACTGTTAAATAATGACATGTAAGGGGAATTTTAAAACACATATCAAGAAAAATAACTCTTAGACTGAAGATGCATTTGGTCAACAATTGAAACAGCTATTGACCAATTTAAATCCATATTGCTATTTTCAGTTTTACTTTAAATAACTTAATTAGAATTCATTTCATCTGGAAGTCCATTTTCATCCTGTCCATTTTCAATCCTAATTTTTATATCAGATTTTTCTTTGAGGGGATTTTTTTCAGTTCTTTCTTTTATGTTGGTATACTTATGTTCATGACATTTTAATTTAATATATTCCTTTCCTTTTCAACTCTTTCAGCTTCAGACATTGCACTGTAACAGCAGAATATGACAATGGCAAAATGCTATGTATTTTAACATGCAATAAATATCTTGATTCAAACTAGCAGAGCTTTATTGTAAGCATTGGTTTTAGTGAAACAAGATACTCAGAAGTTTTTGGGGGGCTTTTTGATTTTTTTTTTGTTTGTTTCTTTTTTTAATCTGACATAGAATCATCGAATGGCTAGGGTTGGAAAGAACCTTAAGATCATATAGTTCCAACCCCCTTGCCATGGGCAGGGATATCTCACCCTAAACCACGTCACACAAGGCTCTTTCCAACCTGCCCTTGAACACTGACAGGGATGGAGCATTTACTACTTCTTTAGGCAGCCTGTTCCAGGCCTACCAGGTAAATGAGCTACAATACACAACAATACAAGAACTCCACAGGTAGAAAAGATCTCAGTCCTTGAGAATACATCTGTAAACTCTACACCTTTTCTTAGTAAGAAATTTTTAATTTGCTTATTTCTTCCTTGCCCTGATTTAAGGCCCATGGTACTATTTCAGCTCTTGTTTCTGGTTCAGTTGTATATGTATTTTTCAGTTTCTATTACTTTGTATTCTGGAAACATAAACAATATCAAACATGGTCCAAAACCAATTTTGTGCCCCTGTTTATATGGTATATTTTTTGGAGTTATATTATTAAAATGACTTTCCAATTTACAAATTTAAACTTAAAAATTATTTTTAAAGCTCACATAACTGAAAGTAAAAGTTTGGGGGTTGTTTGAGTCTTTTTTGTTTTTTTGTTTTTCCTGTGGTGTCTTTTTCACACCAGAAAGCACCTCCAGTAAGGAAAATGATCAAATACTTATTAAGATCTAAATTTGTACCAACTCACCATACAGAAAAATTATGCAGCTATTTCTATTCTGTTGGAATAACAGTTATTTTAATGTTCTCAGCATTCATCTTTACATATGCCAGTACTATCTTATTAAAGCTGGGAGCTTCCTGGCCATGATCTCTCTCAGCCTGCTTTTCACAGGTCTGCTTCTCTGACAAGTCTGCATGTACCTTATTGTATATAGATGGTTATCAACCAGAAAAATGCTTGAAAATGTAGGAAATCCTGTCCTGTAGGCTTAACCACCCAGAGGTGCTGGTACATATATTGAAAGTGAAGTCAGCTGGGTATGTAATCACCGGTAATTAATATGAACAGTATTTCAGGATCTAAGTTCCATCACTTTAAGGCCTTAAATATCTTTCAGGATCTGTGCTACAAATACTTGCAAATTATTTTGTTTCATTGCTGTCAGAAAAAGTCTCAGCTGCATGACTTTACTGTGAGATCAAGTTACTTGTCTTGCAAGCAATCAACACTCTGTTTTTTAAGCTTTATCGAGCATAGTAATTTACTAGAGAAATCACAAGAGGTTTTCTTTTTAAAAATTCTAACTTCAAATATGGTCTTTGAGCTATCTATATTTGCCATCCTGGGCCCTTTTTGCTTCTGGAGAAGTGAATTTCAGAACCCTGGTAAGCTTCATTATATACTAGAACAGTCCTATAGTAATGTTTCAGGCCAAAGGGAAGATGCCTCTTCAATATCTATGACAGAATATGTATTCTCTGCTTAATGGCACTGTAATAAATGTCCTGCAAATTAACAAGACACCAGCATGTGAGATACGTTCCTATATGTTTTTGTGTTGCTGTGTTTCTAAATAAGTGATATTTCCTCATTATTGTATACATAATACATAATATTGTATAATATAATTAAGGATGTCCCATTTACAATTGCCATGAGAATTAATTGTTCAGCTTTATCTGTTACATGTACAGGCTTTTCACAAAAGGCGCAATATTTCCCCTATATGCTATACTACCGTGAAAAGCACTGTCTCTTTCCATTATGATTCACATAATCAGAAGGCAGTGTTAGCCCTGCAACATCAAAGCGTAAGAAAGGCAAGCCTCTTCTATGCAGGGAAAGATACATGCAGAATCTTGGCAATTTGAGCAGATCCCGGTGGCTGGGAAAAAGCTTCAGGGCAAAAGAAATGAGTGGAAAGAGGAGAGAAGATAAGCTTATGGAAATGAACTGGCATGGTCTGAGGTGGTTTTTTTTTTTTTTTTTTTTAGCCATTCCATTTAATTCTATTACAGTAGCAAATGATCACTGAAAAATCTTCCCCAAGCTACTGTTGTCTACACAGTGGTGGCACTGTTGAGAACAATATTGAAAGTCAGCACTTTTGAATTTCAATCAGGCTTTTACAAAGAGCAGAATAACAGCCCTGTACATTGTGTAACTTTGGACCAGACACCATATGAGGGGAGCTACTACACAGCTAGGAAAATAATCCAAAGCCTATTACAGAACAAGAGAGCAACTGTTTGTGGGAATATGAAAGTATTGGCAATGAAAAAAAGAACAGAAAAAAACCAGTCCTTCAGAGAAGAAAAAAAGGAAATTTATGTATATTAAAAAAATTATGTGCAAATATCAGAAATTAGCTGGTCAATTTATAGAAGGTAGGTAATAATTTCATTTGTGCGCTGGTACCTGAGAAACTGGAATGAGAAAATTAATTGACAATTTTTCTAATATAATTAGGTCAACTTAACCTGGAAAAAATTTCATTTGGCAGAAAGAAGTAAATCAATATTGTATTGAGTGGAAGCGTATAGAGGCTTGTGCTTTGATTAATGAGAAACTGAGATATTACAACAAGCAGCAAAGGCTTTAGACCCAGTTCTGGTTTTAATTGCATCAATATGAAGAAGACAAACCTTGCTAATGGGTTTTCCAGTGTAAAAGTCAGATCATAAACAAGTCATTCAGACTTCAAGGCTTACCTGGTAGTCATAAGTGAATAGCAGAGCCAATTATTTATAATTTAGGATACTCAGAAGAGACACTAACGTGGAGTAAATATAAAGGCATTACAGAAACAGAATTTTCTATGAGGAAAAAAAAAAAGTTAGATACTATTTTTACTGTTTCCATGCTCACATAATGAATTTCTCATGGTGACCTTGATTATGGCATGTTAACTTGAATATATCAAAAAATTATATCTGAAGTAAGTGTGAAAGAAGCAAACATAAGAGCTTTCTAGTTTGTTTGGTTTTTTCTTTAATTGGAAAGTTCCAAGACAGCCTAAATTGATGTTGCTCACAGAATTATCTTCTGGGTAATACAGCCCAAACTCTGTAGATAGTACAGCTTGAGATCATTGCATTAAAAGGGGAAAATTTGACTGCTACTGTCTATGGCCTCTAAGTTACAATTTAGGAAATAGGAGGTGTACAGAGGATTGTAGGGTTGAGGGATTGCTCCTCAGAAGAAGACTCTGCATCTACATAATCCATGAGACCCACACAAGTCTGCCTATGTTTTGAAGTATGAGCAGTCTATGTGTCACAACCTTACAACATTGCCCACTGCCTTCTTTTTTTTTTTTTGCCTTTTTATTTTTTTTCCATCTCATCAATTATTTTCTTTACATTTGTTTTTTTTCTCTGAGGCCTTGCACCCTGGCCATATTGCCAAAGGCTACAAGACTCTAACCTACTCTGTATGAGAATTTCAAAAGCATTGTACTCCATAGGAAAAACATGAGAGTCCCTCATGTTATTTGAAGTAACAAATGAAAACAAAGGCAAAAGATCACATTCCTCTCTCCCATGCTACTTTGAACACATGCTCAGAATGCTTACAAATTGAAATGCTGCTACCCAATACAACCACAATAAAGAACAGTACATTTTAAAGTGTAGTGGAAAGCCATTAAGAGTGTTATATGCAGAAACATCAGTATACAAGTTTTCTTCATTTTCCATGAGCTTGGAAGTACAGCAAATGTAACGACATTATTCAGTGAGAAATTTCAAAGAGAAATTTCACACACATTTCATTGGATATTTTCATAAAACGGAAGTGAAAGTAGTAAATGCAAATAATATATTCATGTGTATAGTAACTAAAGGTACATTCTCATTTTTAATTGCTTACATTCCACAAAAGCACTTTAAGCAGGTACTTACTTGCTTTACTGTATTACAAAGTTTTAACATTAATGGCTCCATTGCAACTTTTACCATTGACTTCAAAGGGAGATGGATTAAGATTCATACAGATTTGGCTAGTAGCACTGCTTATTATTAAAAACGTGCTTTTATGTTGTATAAAACTTTGACAGACTTTAACCATTTAGGCTGGAATTCCATATGCTTCATGGCTGCCGTAGGCTGAATTCTTCTGGAAAACTCCAAACAATACAATTCAGTCCTTTTCAAGAGCTAGGATTGACTGAGCAAGAAGACTGCAACAGGGAAACAAAGGAATGTGAGTGGAGTTGAGAATGTCTGGAAGAAGAAACTTGAACTGCAGGAATCAAAAGTAACCTAGAACTACAAGGAACAGTTAAAAGAGAGAATCAAGAAATATACATGAAAAAAGAGACAAGCTTGAGGACCTGGAAGTAAAATATTATGGATAGAGCAATGTGACTGGCATAAGAAAACATGAGTGGGAAAGATGCAGAACTGGGAAACAGGTTTTAGGTTAGAAAAGCTGGAACATGAGAATGGGCAATAATGCTGAAGCAGCTTGTGCTGTTACAGCACCACCTTCTCTGGAGCTTGGAGCAGATCCCTGAGCTCTGTAATCTTATCGTTCATTCCTTCTGTGGGCAAATAACCATAAAAGCCACTAGTAACATTGTTCATTCTCCTCCATGGCTTGTCCATGCACAGGACAAAAATTTGTTAATTATTCCTTTGACTCCATTAGCTTTGATAAGCTTAAATCCTACCTTTTATTTCATTGGTTTAAATGAGGCATAGATTACAACTTCAATTACCCATACAGGTGTCAATATGAAACCACATTACAGAACTTCATGTTTCCCCTTCTTCAAAAAATTTTCACCTGCCTCCTGACTTCCCTAATAAACCAGCATTGTTTCAGCTGTGAAACATCAGATTTAGAGACACAGCTCAGAAACTGTCCATTTGTGACCAAGCAAGTGATGCTGCTAAGTAAACTTTTTCTGGTGAGGAATAGGAATTATATATTAAAGAGTGACCAACAACAAAGCAACAGAAAGACCGTTTGCAAACCAAGTAAGAAACCTCAGAAAAATAATAGAGAACTGAATTTTTGGATCATAACTCAGATTATTTCTTGAAGTTCCTACCTGACTCTGAAGAAAAGTGTGTGTCTGATTCATTTGCTTCCAACTTGCATGTCATTTCCTTATCATAGTGTTAGAGGGTCAGGTTAACTCCTTGGGAAGATAAGAGGTTGCTCCTTAGATCATAGACAAGGAGAAAGTTTCCCAGAGACTGCAGAAAAGAGCAGACTAGAAAAAAAATGGAGCAACAGCAAGAAACTGGGAGCACAAACCACTATGAAGATCAAGGAATAGGCATACATGCCTTTAAGACAATGAAAGAGAAAATACCTAGGGACCAGTAGGGACGTGTCAAGCCAGGACCTTTCTTTGGGGACACAGTGGATAAAGCATGTGTGGCTTTTATTTTTTTTTATTTTTTTTTTTTTTTAATATACATTGTACTATCTAATCCTGAAGTAGCTAAAGATTTGATGGGGTTGCTTTGATTTTTTTTATTTGGTTAGGTTTGATTTTTTTTTTCTTTAGAAACCTTGGGGAGCCTGCCATAAGCAAAAGACCTAAGCAGTTGGTTGACAGATCAGATTCTGACATGATGATGAAACAGGCATTTCAAGAACAGCTACTGATTTTGCATTCCTCGACTCCTAAACAGACATAGATTCCACAGGAAGGTTGATGGGTCTTGTTGACAAACAGTGCCATCCCATGTTATCCCTGATCCCTGTGCTATTCATCACATGTGATTGCAGTGCTGCAACTGCATTGCTTTTCTTCTGCTGAAGTTGGACCACTCTTTTTGATGAGAACCCAATGTCTAATTAAGGGACATCCTGAAGACTCACTGAAATCTAAATGAAATTAATAGAAGCTAGGATTGAACTTGTACTTGTCATCAAGGGCTGCACATTAATGCCATGAGTCAAGTGCTAAAGCATTCTTGTTAAATATGCAATACTCATGGAAATGTTTGACCTTACACTCGTTCTGCTTCAGCTATCCCTCTTCTGAGAAATTTGTAAGTCTTTGTGAATCTTTTGTGCCTTTGAGTCCATGGGTGCTTCCCACAAAGAAATCCAGATAGGAATTAATGTTTTCTTGATGTCAGAATAGTGTTCAATGCATCGAGGAGAAGAACACAAAGGGAACAAGAGATAATAATACCTGAAACAGCAGTCCATTATGTGATAAGAACTTTTTCTGCACTATATAAAGGATGGTCTTCCTGAAAAACAGCATATGCTAATGTGATTGGTACCTGCATATTATAATACCTGAAGTCAAAAGAAGTGAATTCTTGTGAAAGAAAACTTATGCTGACTTTTGACTGCTTAAAATCTCAGTTAAAATATACAATTTTTAATACAATATAATACAAGTATTCTTGGATAGTATATTTTAAAATTAAAGCTATGCCTTTGCAATCTCCATGAAGAAATAACAAAAATATGAAAAAAAAATTAGGAAGCTATTTCAATACCCCAAATGTTAATAATTGAATAAGTATTTCCATTATATGAAGGGCAATGTCACTTTAAAAGTGACAAATCGTTTTCTATATGCAGTAGCTGCACATCGACAAAGGGAAAAGGCAACTCTATTCATTTTGGTTTTAATATAAATACTATAATTTGCTAAAAATACATATAATTATTTTACTTTACCCCCCCCCAAAAAAAAAAAAAACCAAACAAACAAACAAACAAAAAAAAACACACCCAAAAAACTTTCATGTTTGAAATCTTTGGTTTCCTTACAGACAACTCTTTATTATTTTTCTTAATCCCAGAAATAAAAAAAAAAAAAAAAAGAGCTATTATTCTGTTTGCCATTAACCATGTTTCTGGATTAGAAGAAAAAATTGTCCCAGAAAGAAGGCAGAGTTGAAACCCTCTAGTCCCAGGAATAACTGTTACTGTGAATATTTTCATTCACCTGAATGGGAACTGTTAGACAATAATGGACAGAGCACTATTCTAGGACTCAGTGATCTCATTCAAAAAATTGACTCTACAACTAACTGGCTAAGTGATCTTAGCTAACTTCATTTTCTTCTGCTGCTGTGCTTTACTTTAAAAATAATAAGACTAAAATATTTCATAAGAAGATGCTGTAAAATCCCAGGATTAAAATTATTAGAAGAGCTTTTCTAAAAGCTGTTACTGAAATGGTCAGATGTAATTAAATTGCTGCTGCATGTTATGTTAAAAGTCAGTCATTCTCCTTTTACCTTTTTTTTCTCATTCCTCCCCCCTAATGTACACCTACACATAATTTTTGCATGTCTGCAAACATGCTTATGAATGCATCTCACACTTCCATGGGTCAAATGGCTCCCCAGTACATATCTACAAAAGAAAGCGCTTAGTGAGCACTTGAACAATGTGTTTTTTCTGCTCAGCCAGTATATGAGAAAAAGTTTTCAGAACATGTCCCCTGGAGTCACTGCTTAATAGACCCAGTCATAGTCACAGGTGGCAACGACTCTAACACCAGTAACTGACTCTTGCTTTTGCTTTGAAAATGTTTCTAGATGTGATTCTATGGTGATAACAAAAAACATGAGATCCTTTTATATTTAGAAGAAGTGACAGACCAAATGTCATTTGTTGCCACAGCAGGAAACTCCTAACCATGCCCCAGATTATGCATCATAAGAGAGAAAATTCTAAGTGAATCCTACATGCTATTCCTAACTCATACATGCAGCACGTCATTTGCAGTGTGAAACTAAGCAGTTCTACAAATATCATAAAGAGGCTGTTGCATGACTTCTGCAAGCTTGTTAAAAACCCTGTCATTGTTTTTGGAAAATGACTGTTGGTAAACATTGAAAATTTTTGTGCAATGGCACTGGAATGAGGAAGCTATGATCTGCTGTAAAGCCAAGAGTTGTTTTATACTGTACTTAAACAGTAGTTAATGCACAGCCTTCTTGGGGCCCATGATCAGTTCTTGAGCTATAGAAAGAAACTAGGCGACAGAGCCTCTGAACCAGAGGCACTGAAAAATCTCACAGTTTCTCAGGCTTTTGTGAGCTGAGAGTCCATTTTTAAAGAAATAATCCTATGTGCAACTTATTTATTCTCTCTTCATCTCCAGTATTCTGGTGTTAGTGGAGAGTATGGTGGGGATTTCATGAATTTCACTACTGGAGCATCTTCCTTCATCTCTCCTTGTCATTTCTTCTTTGTGATTCAAAATCCATTTCCAATAGAGGCATGCTCTCCTGAATGTCTGGGTTATAACTGATGCAGACTTTGTTAAGAAAACTTTGCATGGTTCCTTGTTACTAAACAATTTCCTTCTACAATATGAGTAAGTCTAAAGGGAGTAGCAACAGAAGAGGTTGGACAGACTTGAAAGAGTATTTTTCAGTATCTTGCCATTTTTACTTCTTTCCCTTGTGAAAGGTTTTTTTCTTAGAAATCTGCATTGTCATAATTACTTCTGAATTGTTATTCAGGGACTACTTTTCTCTCTAGCACCTCCTCTCTTTGATGTATTTATAAAATACCTTATGCTCCTTAATTCTTTTGCATGGCAGCAAAAGTTTGCTATGAATGACTTCTTTGTCAATGTTTCTGCAAAATTTTACACTTCTAAGTCACATACAAATTTCCTGATATGCATTAAAAAAAAAAAAAAAAAAGTCAACGCAAATAAAAATAACTCATTATTGAAGAAAAATAAAAGGAAAAAAGTTACCAGAGTTTTCCATTTGTAGTAAAAAGTCCATAGGGTAGGTCTGCAAATAACACAGATTTTCGTATGTGAGAGGCTACTTTCATTCTAAACTGGAAGAGCACTGAGTTGCACAAACATGTGATGTTTTCACACAGAATAACAGAGAAATTTCTTCTTGATGCTAGTATTATCATATAGCATTCGTCATGACTGCATTTGCTGCATCAGCCTTGAAATGCTTTAAGATGTACTATAATGTTTGCTGAAGATTCAGTCCTGCCTATTTGAGAACTAAGTGTACCAAGTTCTCTGCCAGCTATGTGACGTCAGATCGCTATTTCCATCTTGACAACCCTTGAGCAAGTCTTCCTTTTTTTCAATGCCTCCTGGCTTTTGCAGGCCTCATGATATGTTTTCCAAGTACATCTAGGCTTTGAGAGACTATCAAAGCATCAATTCCAGTTCTTCTTTTGGTCTCTACTTGTCTGATCCCAAGAATATTGTATCATTTGCCAAGTTAGGTGAGGAAAGGTGTGTTTAACTTACTTGCAAGGAAAGTCATGCAATTTCATGTGAAATAGCTATTCATTTAAGGAATAAATTGAGCTTGAATTGCAGATGTTCTTATGCTTTCACATGTAATTTGCTTCTCAGCATGGCTGTGTATATTTAGAGATCCACACATCCAACAAACAGCAGTCTGTTTTCCAATAACTTTATTTAATAAAAAGGTATTTGAAAAAATACTTTCTGGAGCCTGCTATCAAAAAAACATACTTGCATCAATAGTTTATCAACTTTGTTATACAGTAAATTATCCAATTCGCATTACAACAGATGGAGTGCAGCAATTAGATGATGTCTCATATAGGACCATATGAATTTTGTTAGCTGATGCCTTTTCTGAAACTAAAGCTGAAGAATGCACAGCAGCATTTCTACTTAGTGTGATCTCTCATCTTAAAAGACAGCCTTCATCTTTTGTCAATCAGGATAAAATGCAGTTGTACTGAAAATCTCTTCTACTGAATTGGCATTGTATAGAATCCTTTGTGTGTTAGAACCTGAACAATACATGAAGAATTGTGATTCAATGCACTGGCATAAACAGAAATTGTACATCAGTGTTTACTAAAACCTGCTGTCTCAATTAAGTTCTGATAACTTAAAGATAGGAAGACTCTGCTAACACCTGTTTCTTGATTTCAAGGAAGTGATACTTTTATGGAAGATCTTTTACTTTGCTTTGCTTCACTTTGTCTCTTTTAACTCAGGCTTTTTGCTTTCAGTGCAGGTATTAGAAATATCAGTAGAAAAGACCAAGAAAGTGAGATCAGGTACTGATGCTCAATGAGTTCCAGTTAAATCACTACTGGTAAAATAATTTTCATAAAATGTTTTTCAAGCCATAAATGAGGAATACCATGTAGGACAGAATATTTTTGTTTAAAATATTGAAAGAGTGATTGACCCTTCTCAATCCTAACTTGCATTGCCCATAGCCCCATCAGTTATCTTAAAGCACAATTTTTGGGGGTGTTCAAATTTCACGTTTTTGTGAATGGAGGTTATCAAACAGCCCAGATTTCTCTTTTTTTAACTTTTAAAAGTTTTTAACCATTTTCCTGCCATTTTCCTTAGTAGAGATCAGTTTTCAGTTGCTATTCTTCTGAAGTACACCTTAGATGCCTTTCCAGCCATGGCAAGCCTGTGATGTCAAGATAGCTGGAAGGAAAAGGAGAAGGGATGGAAGAGTATTTTTCCTGAAGTTTTCTGGGATGGGGTCATCTGAAGGGCATATTGTGTATAAACTTCTGGAAGCATTCTGAAAAAGATGGAAAAACCTCTTTTTCTCTTGGTGTCACAAAGTTTCCTTTTTCTATGTGAGCTCAAGTGAGCAGATCAATAGTTTGTGATTTAAAAGGGTATATGTCAATGCCAAGATCTGTGACACTGTGTTCTCATGTTTCTGACGTTTTTTCCAAGTACATGTAGTGCACCTCTTATTCCTTAATCTTGCAAACAGGTTCTGAGAATTTACTAAACTACGTAACTAGCAGTGTAAGTCTAACATAACTACAGCACTTCTGTTTGTGTGCTTCCTGATTTACAATGATTATATAACGAAAAAATGCAGAAGTCATCTTTGCAGCTATAGTTTTATAGGAATAGGTTAAAGAGTTTTGACTGCAATTATGATAGAAAGTAGCCTAAACCAGCTCAGATTTTACCCTAACAAAAAGACCAAGAATAGATTTTTGAATTTTACTTCATACACGCACATGAAGCAGAACTGTCCAAGCCTAAACTGAATTAAACAATGGAAAATTAAGAATTAAAGTTGAATTAATTTTGAAATTTAAAATTCATCCTAAAAGGGATGTGTCATACAGCTAAAAGCTAAAGCAGAAAATAGAATTAATACCTTTGGTCTATGGTATTTCCCTTCTCTGTGTTTTGCACTGATCAGAAATTGCTTTCACTCTTTTGTATGTCAGATTATTCTCCCTTTGCATTAATCTATTCTCCCCATCTGTTTTTGTGTTGTCAGGTGTTGCACACAGAGTACTCCCACTCTTCGAGTACTGTATGGTATCACAGTTTCTGAGGAAGAAGTAGGGAAGATTTACTGTGTGTCAGGGCTTTGTCAGTCTAGTTCCTTAGAGCATTTCTGTTTCTTTTCCTTTTGGTAAAGCGCTCCATGATGTGAGACTGGGTAGTAGAAAATAGACAGACGGGAAAGTTCCAGCATTAATAGCATGCCTAATTCTGTTTATTCCCTGGCTCTGACGGAAAATTCACAACTTCGAGTGACTCAGTCATTCTGAGCCTTGTTTCTCATATATAAGAAGACACTACTTCTTTGTTAGCTTAAACAGTGACTGCACAGGCAGGTAAACCTCTACATGGCTTGACATGAGAGGTGCACAGTGTGGAGATGTAGGCAACACTTCTTTAAACTGTCAGAAGGGAAAGCACTAGAGAACTCAAAGTTTGGGTTTTTCTGTGTATGAAACGTTCAGTTAGACTGCAGTTACAAACAAGCCTGGGAACAAAATAATTCCAGCACAAGATTTGTTCATTCTGGTAACACTGGTGATCATTATAAGGAGGACATTTTAGATTAGTGTTTCAGCTCTTTTCTTTCCCTTCATCATTTTCTGACAAGGTTTTGTTTATAAGCAGCTGTAAATTTTAAGGGCAGATTTTAAGACATAAGGATGATCTGGTTTTATCTTTGCTTAACACAGGCCATAAAATTTCACCAGTAATTCTTGTAGTGGAACATATCACCTTCCTCCAAAATGTAAGTGAATACTGTCAAGCCCAATAACTTCTGGTTTACTAGAGCATAAAAACATCCTGTATCAACGTAAGGAATCCTGGAGATGATGGATTTTCTTCTTCCTTGGCAAAGGATGATTACCATCACTGCAGAACAGTTGTTTCTTATTTTCATTTTGGACCAGAAACAAATACAGGGCTGCCATATGATACAGGTCAGTATGCCCCAAGAGTTTGTCACACCCACAAGGGATGAAATATCTGTGCATATGTCCTTGCTCTGATAGACTTTTATAACTATGTTTTAAGGGGTTTAGATTATGGCTGGCTCCAGTTCAAGCCTTACTTGCTTTTATCCTATTTCATGCTAAACCACACTTAAATTCATTCCTCTCTCAGGCCTCACAAAAGTTGTCCCAGGCCACAGAAAAACGAAGACATGAATTATCTGGTATGTCATAGGATGTAACAGACAGTGGATTATGTGATGATGGTGCTTTTTACCCATATAAAATTACGTGATAGGAGAAAAACTAAGGTAGCACAATTCAGTTGCGACACTCAGAATTATCTGCCTCGTGATCCAAGCATCTGCCAAGCATAAACTTACTGACTTCTGCATATATCACACTGGGATCTCAAGTACCAAATGCAACTGGTCATACCTAAGCCCCCCTGACTGCATCAGGCACATGAGATCATGGAGTAGAAGTGTCAGCATGGTGAATACCAGAAATACTAGTGTTTCAACAGGGAAACTTGAAATTGGAAGAATATAAATATAAATATACAAGTCATAACAAGTCCATTCCCAGCATATTTCCATACTCTTTTGACTTAAAAAAATACCCAAACAAACCAAAAACTAAAAAAAAGGAACAAACTCTCAACCTTTCCCACAATGAAATCCTACAGTTTCCTTATGCTCTTTATGTTGGGGATTTTCCATTGTCAGTATCAACCTATACTGTAATTGGCAAAATCATGTGTATGCCTTATGAATATATTTTTCAAAGTATTGATACAAAGTCTATCTCAATAATGTAGTAGCTGCATGTCGTGGTTTAAGCTAACAGATTGCCACATCAAAGGTTGTATGCACTGACTATGGGTCCAAATGCTATTTTGTGAGAGTCATAGACTAAAAAGAAGGAAATATAAATGTTAATTAACAAAGTATAGATACAAACTGTAAGATTACTACTTAGCAACATAAAAGATTAGTTAATCCAGTACTGGGTAAAAAAATGCAGTATGCATAAAAAATTCATATATGCTATATATGACTAGAACACTAAAAACCAGTGTAAAACTAACTTTGAATCACATCAAACTGACCTGCTTTTTTGTGGAAATATAAGGATTTTAATCTACTTTTAGAAAATAGATAAGACCATTCTTTCCTTGGTTTATTCCACTGAATTTACTTATAGCATAAATTTGAACTACTGCATTAGTCATTCAATATAAGCAGTGTAACATATTCTTGAGGAAAATTTTATGGAGTTTGTTTATAATTTAGAGGAGATTACAGTGATAGAGTCAAAGCAATTTCTCAGATGCCAGAACGCTATTTTGATGGATGCTTCTTTTACATGCTTTTCTTATATGCTACTCTGAAGTTCTGTTGTGGTACAATAAATTCAGGTGTGAATAATTTTTTGAGGAAAATCTGATCTAAATCTACAGTTTTACCAACCCAAGAATTAAAAGACATTATGAAGACCTCCTGACCATGAATTTAGCTTAAAGATCATAAATATCTGTTGACTTTGAACTAACTTCTTGTGTTTAAGCAAAAAATTACATGTCAATAACTTTTCAGCAGTCTTCTGCAAAGCTAGATCAGGAAGTTTATTCCCTTCACCTCTCCTAGTGAAAGCAGAGTCCCACATAATCACAAGACTCAAGAAATTAGCTTATTGAGAAATTAGAGTTTGTAAAGCATTCTCTTGCTGTCTTCACCAAGATGCAATTGCAGAATACTTGTGTTACAGCAGAGGCTGCGAGATGGTTTTGCTTCTGCTCTGTAGTCACATATAAATAATTTCTCTTTCCTGAATCTTATGGTATTTTACAGCAATGAAACAGTTACACAAGCACAGGATGCGACCTTTCTTTAAATGCCTATGTTGCATAGCTCAAATATTGATTTAACTACAAACACTCTCAGCCTGTAATTTTAGAAATCCAAATCAAATATTTGAAATATGTCTTGGAAAAGAACACTGAAAGCAGCAAGAGTACTCAAGTGGGCAATCTGTATGGAAAGGGACAATACAATTTTATTCTTTGTTCAACACAGTTGAGCTAAAATTTGTTTATAACATTCCACTTCTGCAAAAAAAAAAGAGAAATGAAAAATGACTGAATATCTGCTTAATAAAATGCCCTTCCCAAAGAAAGGGCGGGCTCAAATTTACAGAACAAAAGTGTTTGCATAGTAAAATAATCATCCAGATGGCAAAAATACGCAATCCTGAAAATGGTAAATGTTAAGATGAAGACTATGCCTCTTGGGGTCATCATCAGTAACAGTTTAAAAACAACTGTTCCAAGATCTCAGCTTTAAACACACCCAAACAGTTTAGTGAACATTGGCTAATCCATGTATTGCTAATCTATCTTTCCAAATATGTGACTGTGAAGTATAGTCTTGGGTTTATGATTGAACTGGCCCTGTTTGACATGCAAATACCAGAAAAGAAATACCAGTTCAGATTTTTTTTTTTTTTATAACTCCTCTCTTGTTAGAATTCAGTGCAAACCTAATAATGTGGGTAATATTTTAATCAAGGCAATCCTATTACATAAAAGCATCTTCAGATCCACTTACATTTTTTCATACATAAAGAAGAGCAAAAACGAGGGCAATTTACTATATGCAAATTATGAAGAGGATATTAAACTTGATGAACTGAGATTTAAGCAGTAACCTCCTACCCCATGAAAATATGCATATCTATTTTATAGATATTTAAGCAAAGTAAAATGTAAGTGGCACCTACAAAACCTGCAGTTTTAAACAAATGCATGTACTCAGAAATAAGAAATTCAAATACAGCTGATCAGAGAAAAAAAAAAAAAAAAAGAACTTTAAAGAGTGTGATATTTGATGCTGGAACAAAATAAAAATAAATAAAATCTGATCTAACCAGTGAACAGCTCAAAAAGGTGCAGATAGGAAAATAATGGAAGTTGCGTGGAGTTTCAAATCCAGAAGGTAAATTATGGAGCTGAGTTAAATCAGAAGTGGAAAAAATAGTCAAATAAGTTTTACATTCACGCAGTTTGTGGCAACCTGCAGAGAAATTAAAATTAACATGAATACTGTTTACTTTTCTGTTGCTATGATATAATACAAAAAGAATCCACACTACTTCTAGGTCAAGAACAACAAAAAGTCTCTATAACAAAAGGTAACTCTCTATGCCTAGCAAAAACTATGAATACAGATAGTCAGGAATTAACAGATACTTCCTCATTCAAATAATTCCCTTTCTCCCTATAATCTGTAATAGAGTTTCTGACGTAGTATTCTCAGGAATGCACTTGTAAAATGCTCAGATACTTTTCTGTATTGTATAGTTCTCTAATGCTTTGCATTGTGGATCCACACACATTTTTTTATCATAGCATATAAATGCATGACTTTCTCCAAAATTAATATTATATGATCTATCCAACCTTGATACTTTGTAGGGTTAAATTGAACTTCTAGCTGACAGTGAACATTTTGTACCAGCTGGGCTTTTTATTTTATCTTAACTGGGCCCTTGCAAGATGATCTCTGCATTATTCTTTACAAAATTATTCCTCTTTCCCCAGAAATATTTATTATTTCCTGAAAAATGGATGTCAGTGAATGGATTAAATATAACAAGTTAAGTTTTCAAATTTTCAGGTGAATTAGAATCTCAACCAACAGGCTAGGCAAACCAAATCTGCATATAGTCATTGCATAAGCAAAACCCTGCATTTGCATGCGCAAAGGTGGCATTTCCCCACCCTTATATGGGATTCCACTGACGAAGGTAGCATAGTCAAAAATTCTAAATGCAAATATTTTTTAAAATGAAAAGATCATTCGGATTTTGAATGAATCTTTGACAGAAAACCCCTCAAATTTCACATGAATAGGACAGAAAATTAACATAAATTCTAGTCATATTTGAACTTTGAGATCTTTTGGAATTTATTTTTACACATAAAAAATTAATGTAGCATGAAATGTAAGCCCTTAATTGATAATTCAGGAAAAGTGGAATACTGCCAAAATGGTAACTACAGGTTCTGATTTGGGAATGTTTCCTGAATTAATCCTGAAGTTCTGTAAAACATTATTACCAGCTTCCATTGAAATTAGTGACTGGATTCCAGTTAGACCTGATCTTCCAGTGATGCAAGGCAGCTACAAATCTGGTTCCAGAAAATCAGTCTGTGATCATCTGTCTGAAAAGCAGTGTTTGATGTAAGGCATATTAACTAAATATTACAGTCTGTTAAGTATTAGAAATAAAAACTTGATGACTGTATTTTATATACCAGCAATCTGCTCTTTGGAAGACAATAATTTCAGTCACTGACAATTTTGCTTAAGAAAAGATTATGAGATTTTGACATAATATAATATATTCTGAGTTGCTTGCTAAATTAAGAATAAAACAAAAAAAAAACCCCAAAAAAACAAAAAAAACAACACAAAACCCACCAAAACCCAAAAAACTTTGGAATAAGAGTATTGTGTTTCACAAAACACTGTATCAAAAAGACAATATAATATTAAAAATCACTATACTATTTGAAATACATTTCAGGAAGAAAATAACAGCTTTAATGTATAGAAAAAATACTATATTATGGACAAGAAGAATGTAGTTGTTTTTTTTAAGTGAGTTTATGTTGTCAGACGGAGCCCTGAGAAAGAGCAAACATATTTATTTTTGGAAATTACAAAATCCCAAATAACCTAGTTGTCTTTTAAATGATGTAGTAAAACACCCAGAAGGATAAACACTATGGCTTTAGGAAAAGAAAAATATTATATGTGTAATCATTATCAGCATGATACTGTTGGAAGAAAAGAGTCCACTGTTGGAAGAGTCCTTTATATTCAGTTCAAGCCAACTAATCCGGTGAGACAGGAAGAGATTGTCTAAGGTAGGTTTAGAAAAATGCCCTTTGAATTAGTGTCTTCTGTTAAGTGCATATTCCACTTGCACTGTTAATGAAAATGTTTATCATTACGAAAGACATTTTTTTACAAAACCAGTGCTTCATAAGATAAAAATGGAAAATCATAAGTTATTGTTGTTTTGAATTTGTTTTTTTTGTTTTTTTTTTTTTTTTTTAACAGAATGAAGAGTCACCAGAATTTATCAAGGAATGCTCGCATATCACTAAATATAACATGCACCACTGTGGTGGGCTGACCATGCTTGGACACCAGGTGCCCACCAAAGCTGCTCTATCCTTGCCCTCCTCAGCTGCATGGGGGAGAACATATGAAAGGTACTAGGTTGGCACAAGGCCATGGACAGAAATCACTCACCCATTACCATTATGGACAAAACAGACACGACTCAGGTAAATTAATGTAATATATTACCAATCAAATCAGGATAGGGTAGTAAGAAAAAAAACAAAACCTTAAAACACCCTTTCCCCATCTCTCTCTTCTTCCTGGGCTCAACCTCACTCCCTGTTTCTCTACCTCTTCTGTGCAAGTGATAGAACATCATGGTGAAAATGGGCTATGTTCAGTTCATCACACATTGTCTCTGATGTTCCTTCCTCCTCAGGAGAGGACTTTCACACTCTTCCCCTGCTCCAGCATGGGGTCCCTCCCGCAGGAAACAGTTCTCCACAAATTTCTCCAACCCAAGTCCTTCAGATGGGCTAAAGCTCTTCCTGTGGTCCCTTCCACAAGGTCACAAGTCCTGCCAGCAAACCTGCTCCAGCATGGGCTCCTCTCTCCATGGGGCTACAGGTCCTGTGAAAAGCCTGCTCCAGCACAGGCTGCCCTCAGGGTCACAACCTCTTTCAAGCATCCCCCTCCTCCAGCATGGGGTCCTCCACAGGCTGCAGGTGGAGATCTGCTCCACCATGGATCAACATGTGCTGCAGGGGCACAGCCGCCTTCACCATGGGCTGCACCACAGGCTGCTCCAGCACCTGGAGAACATTAGCATTCTCCACTGACCTTGGTAACAGCAGAGCTCTCACATCTCACTTTTTTCTCTGGGTTCAATTTCTCCCTTGCAGTAACTTCTATCACTGTCACTTATGGGCGCAGCCTTGGCCAGCAGCAGGTCTCCTCTTGTAGCTGGCTGGCATTGGCTCTATTGGACATGGTGGAAGCTTCCATCAGCTTCTCACAGAAGCCACCCCTGTAGCCCCCATTACCAACACCTTGCCATGCAAAGCCAATACAGTAACCCACCGAGTCATTCAAATTACTATTTGCTTGAAGTCAGAGATATCAGTATTTTGCTGAATTAGATGCATGGATCTAAATCTTCAACAAAGGATTAACAACATTAGGCAATCAGAAATACAAACTATAATGATTTTGTAATAATGATTTTTCACATGTATTTATGGCTTTACACAGTGGGAAATAAACAGAAACTAACAAATGATGATTCTGGGCATGTAGAGAAAAGTAAAGCCTATTAATCTTAGTAGTTTAAAGCTGCAAGTTGAAGCTCTTTGTATTTCTGTTAGCATGATATAATCAAATAGCCTGTGTTAGCAATATGTATGTATATATGGAGCACAAGTCAGGTGGTGCAGCAATCCTGGAATGCACAATCTGAAGACATTTATACAATCCATGACTTTGAAGTGATAAAAGTTCTTGGAGACCGCTGAGTTTTGAAGGAGGAAAAAAAAGAAAACAATAATTCTGTAATTACATTGTAATTTTTAAGAATATAAATGGATGCTAAATACTGTAAATTTATATATAACCAAATAATAATTATGTTTTACATTTGAAAGAGTCATCAGGCAATTAATCAGAAGCAGGTAATTAAACTGACTAATCTGCTTTCATCAAATTTGCGAAAGTATATAATAAAGTCAGGCAGAAACATGAGATTGGAGTATACACTGTGTTCCCTGGAAATTGTTAGTTATATTGTTTATAAATATATATATGTGAGACCATATAAGTATGCAGGATCCAAAGAACTTTGTAGTAGGCAAGTCCGTTCATTTCAGCACTGTAAGCCTGGGTGACAGACACTGACGATCTCTGCCTAGATTCTTATTAGGGACTAACCTATCCCACCCAAGACTGTCATTATATCGGCTGAGTCTGAAACTACTTGCCATGATATTCCCTTCATAGAATCATAGAATAATTGGGGTTGGAAAGAACCTTAAGATCATCAAGTACCAACCCCCCTGCCATGGGCAGGGACACCTCACACTAACCCATGCCACCCAATGCTCTGTCCAACCCAGCCTTGAACACTGTCAGGGATGGAACATTCACAGCTTCCTGGGCAACCCATTCCAGTGTCCCACCACCCACACAGTAAAGAATTTCTTTCTCAGATCCAAAATAAACTTCCCCTGTTTAAATCTGAACCTGTCACCCCTTGTACTATCACTAGAGTCCCTCCCCAGCATCCTTGTAGGCCCCCTTCAGATACTGGAAGGATGCTCTGAGGTCTCCATGCAGCCTTCTCTTCTCCAGGCTGAACAGCCACAACTTTCTCAGCCTATCTTCATTCGGGAGGTGCTCCAGTCTCATGATCATCCCTCCTCTGGACTTGTTCCTCATGGTGGCCCTCCTCTGGACTTGTTCCAACAGTTTCATGCCCTTTTTATGTTGAGGACACCAGAACTGCACACAATACTCCAAGTTAGGTCTCACGAGAGCAGAGTTGAGGGGCAGGATCACCTCCCTGGACCTGCTGGTCACGCTCCTTTTGATGCAGCCCAGGATACAGTTGGCTTTCTGGGCTGCAAGAGCACACTGCTGACTCATGTTCATTTTTGCATCGACAAACACACCCATGTGCTTCTCCACAGGTCTGCTCTGAATCTCTTCTCTGCCCAACCTGAAGCTGTGCCTGGGATTGCTCTGACCCAGGTGTAGGACCTTACACTTGGCATGTTTCAACTTCACAACGTCAGCATCAGCCCACCTCACAAGCATGTCAGGGTCCCTCTGGATGGCATTCCTTCCCTCCAGCATATCAACCGAACCACCCAGCTTGGTGTCATCAGCAAACTTGCTGAGGGTGCACTCAATCCCACTGTCCATGTCACCAACAAAGATGTTGAACAAGACCGGTCCCAACACCAGTCCCTGAGGGACACCACTCGTTATTGGTCTCACTGGACCATTCACCACAACTCTTTGCGTGTGGCCATCCAGAGAGTTCTTTATCCACCACCATCAAATTGATGTCTCTCCAGTGTAGAGACAAGGAAGGATATTGTGTAGGACAGTGTCGAACGCTTTGTACCAGTCCAGGTAGATGACATCAGCTGCTCTGCCCCTGTCCTTCAGTTCTGTAGCTCCACCATAGAAGGCCACCAAATTGGTCAGATATAATTTCCCCCTAGTGAAGCCATGCTGACTGTCACCAGCCACCTTGTTTTTCATGTGCCTTAGCATGCCTTCCAGGAGAATCTGCTTCAAGATTTTGCCGGGAACAGAGGTGAGACTGAGTGATCTGTAGTTCCTTGAGCCATCCATTTTTCCCTTCTTGAAAATCAGGGTTATATTACCCTTTTGCCTGTCATTGGGAACTTTCACTCTGATTAAAAAAGCAGGAGCCCTACCATCAGAGTGGGCAAACCGGCCTTGATGCATCAGCCACAGCTGGTGCAGCAGGTCATGCAGAAGGGTGCCTCTTTGGCTGAGTGGAGTCTGTGTAACCCAGTAACCAGGCACCACTCTGTGACCATCTGCAGAGGTCAAAGGCACTCACCGCACCTGACCCTCAAGGCAGAACCGTGTGTGCTTGTCTGAGAGCAAAGGCTGCAGCTCCAGCTGGCAGTCTGCAGGATCTACACCAGCAAGGGCCAATGCCTCCACCCAGCAGAAGCTGCTGCTGAAGGGAGAGGCTGCAGTGCAGACCTCAGCGTGAAGAAAGTGCCCAGACCTTTCTCCTGGGGCAGGGACAAGCAACAGACCTGCTGTGTACTTTTACTTTATCTTAACTGGGCCCTCCCTGTGGAGGACCTCCAGCATGTGGATGACCTCCTGCAGCAAGCGGGCTGAGCTGCAGCAAATAGTGAGAAGGCTGAGTAACATCAGGAAAGCTGAGAAGGAGTTGGATACACAGTTCCAAGCACAGTCTGCAGTGGACCCACAGCCCATGGCCAAACAGCCAAAAACTCCCCCAGCAGCAAACACAGAAGTGATGGGGGGCAGTAATGCAGAAGAATGGAAGATTTCAACAGTAAAAACCTGTAGAAGAGCCTTCTGCCAAAGCTTGAGGTGCCCTTGGAGTATCTCTTTGCCAGTCTACAGACAGAAGAGGAAAGATCCACCATATCAGGAAATACACTGGAGCTGAGTAAGGCAACCTGATCTGCTTTTCATGTAACAACTAGCACAACTAAGAAAAGGCAATTGACAGTAGTAGCAGGTGACTCTCTTCTGAGAGATACAGAGGTGCGCATTTGCCAATCTGACATGCTTCTTTGAGAGGTGTGCTGCTTACCAGGGGCTTGTACCAGGGATGTCACCAAGAGATTACCAAGCCTCCTACAGTTTTCTATTATTTGCTGCTGCTGTTTCATGTGGGCACCAGTGACACAGCCAGGAGCAGTCTGAGGAGTATCAACAAGAATTACAGAGCCCTGGGAACAGCCATAATGGACGATGGAGTTCAGGTGTTTTTTTCATCAATCCTTACAGTCAAAGGGAAGGGGTTTTAAAAGGCCAGTTGGATCTGGCAATTCAACATACAGTTACAGGACTGGTGCCACAGCTGTAAGTTCATCTACTTTAGACCATGGGATTCATGCTAAGAAACCTGGTCTACTCTTCTACCATGAGGCCTGCGTGGAATGAGCTCCTGGACAACCTCCAACATAAAACTGAAACCCACAGAAGGTGGAAGCAAGGACAGGGAGAAATAAAGAGAAATTGCCTGAGCATTTAGGGATCAGGTTAGGAAAGCAGGTTGAGAAGGTAATTCTTCCTCTATACTAAGCTCAAGACCCACCTGGAATACTGCATTCAACACTGGGACCTTCGACATAGGAAGGACAAGGACCTGCTGGAGCCCAGAGAAGGGCCATGAAGATGATCAGAGGACAGGAGTACCTCTCCTGTGAAGACAAGCTTAGAGAGTTGGGGCTGTTCAGCCTGGGGAAGAGAAGGTGCTGAGCGGACGTTATAGCAGCTTATACCTAAAGCAGGTGTAAGAAATCTGTAGAGGGACTTGTGATAAGGAGATGTAGTGACAGGAGAAGGGGTAATGACTTTAAGCTGAAAAAAGGTAGAGTTCAATTAGATACAAGGAAGAAGTGAGTCACTATACTAGAATCACTATAAGTGAACCATTCTGTGATTCTATGAAATGTGCCTATTTAAAAAAAAAAAAAAAAAGCACAAACAAAACCCAAACTTCTACAGATGAGCGTAATGGATTGAATTTCCTTTCATTTCACTTTGACATTTCACATTTCCTTTCCCTGAGTAGAATTTCTATCTGCTCTTATGAACGACTATTCTGATCTTCCTCTTTGTCAGTAAGTGTAACATAATCCATAGAAAAATATGTAGGACAAAAATGTGAAGATAGAAAAGGAACTGGCTTAAGGGAATAACAGAAAATGAGGCAAAGTGTGTTTTTCATAGAGGAAATAAGAAAGAAAAAAACAAACAAAAAAACAACCAAAAAAACCCCAAACCAAACTAAACATAGATATTTCAGGCAAAAGAAGAATGGATAATAAGGAGCATAAATGTTTGTAAAGTATCCTTTTAGCATCCTAAAAGCAGGTCAAACGTATATGAAAAGTGTAGACGCAAATAAACAACAGAGTGTACAGAGTCTTCAATCATCTTGCACCTTCCTCTAAATTCTGAAAAAAAAAAAAATCAAGTATGGTGAGATTGAAGTATGAGCTTCAAACATATGCTTCAAAACTCTGGATTTTTTAGTATTATTTTATTTTTTAAGAAATACTCTCTTTTTAAGAAATACTCTCTATTTTTCCTATTTTCTTCTTAAACCACAGTAATACTCTTTAAGATCTACATGTTACAGGGGATGCACAATCGGCCACATAGTGCAGATAAAGATCAGTTATGAGAACCAGTACAAGTTCCTATGAGTAAAATAAATTCAATAGACTATGAGTGAAAAGTTTCCCCATGTGTCTTGTACTAGCTTGTACGGCTGTGAATATCATTTGAATTCTTTATCCTCTAAGTATTTATAAAAAAAACCCAAAAACTCATTAGAAGTAACTGTTAACTAAATTCACAAGAACTCAGAATACATTAGTCTACTCTCAACATACAGAGCTCTGTGCTTACTACTTGTCAGAGTGATACCACGAAGTTCAAGAGATGCCGAGCTGTGTTAATAAATTATTACAAAGGTAAGATAATATATTTGATACATGTGTCTCCATCAGGAGCTGGTAAGTCTAAATATGACATATTATTATTGAAGTATTCAAATAGCATTGTATGACAAAACCAAATCACAAAATATATTAAGGTAACTAACACATTTTCCTGGAACACAAACTATTTATAACAAATAGGATTAAGGAAAAAAAAAAAAAAAATCCACAAAAAATTGCCTTTTTAGAAAAGGCCTTTTTTTTCTTTGCACCAAATATGTGCTAATCAGCAGTCCTAGCACTTTGATCATTTTAGAAAACAAATTACTGACAGACATTTAAGAGAAAAATAAGACAGAAAGGGAAAGCAGTGTAATTTACATGTGTACTTTCTAGGTATTGTCCATTTATTTACTTTGTAGGCTTTTAATTACAGACTCTGTTTGAATTTTAATAAAGCTAAACCTTATTTAGAAACACTGTAAATATTCCTTTATTCAATTTATCAAAAGTACTAAACAGATTGATCTGCAAATTATAAACATGGCCACCCAGAAATTGCCTGTACTGTTAGCATAGTCTGTAGCTCAGAGTTAGAAATCCTGTTCACTGAGAACACCTGTTAATACACCTTCACTTTGGATTAACAGCACCATGCTGGAGAAAGATTTGAGATCAACTTCTACATCCTAACTGAACTACATAGTTGTAAAATTCTCATGTTTCGCATTCCTTCCTTATTCTCCTAGGTGGGGGAGGGTGGGAAGGGGAAAACACACAAATATTTAATTAGCTATATATAAAGTGGATCAGCTTTAGCTGTATCCCAAAGTCCTCACCAAGGAAGCAGGATTTACAGGTCCATATTCCTGTTCCAAAAAGCAGGATTTGACCTGTAGGCAGAATCTGACAACCTACCTGAAAATGGTGACAGCCTATGTGAAAATGGTGACTACCTGGCTATTGGGAAACAGTATCTAGGCAGAGCCAAAAATGTCTGGTTGCTGCCTGTCCCTTCTGTTATGCTTTATTTGGTAGTCATGATCTGAGGAGGCCTAAGATACTGAATCCAATTGGTGAGATACGCAAGAGAAAGCCTTGCTGAAAATGCCCCTGGGGTTAGGTGTGAGGTTGGGTTTTGAGCATCTTGCACAAGCAGGACGTAGGCAGTTCTGACATGCCCGCTGGCAGGAGCTATGTGGACTTAAGCATCACTGGGGCAACTACAGGGTAACAGCAGATAAGCAGGAGTTTTAAGGATCTTAGAAGCAGTCAAATACTGCTGAAAGAGAATGGAAATGAAAAACTTCTGTGTATAATTTTTTAAATGGGACTTAAATGTTCTTGAAAATATCATCCTGATAACTCAAAACTGAATTAAAATATATAGCAAAAATGCACTGCATTCTTTTTGTCCTACAATATCCTAATAATTATTTTTTAACAGATTACATGTTTGATTATGTATTCCTTTACAGCAGCTTCATAGCAGAGAAACTCCAGCTGAATAAAGCTAATGTAACAGAGCAGAAAATCAAGCTCTTTGTCTAGTTTGATCTAATCTTTAATTCACATTCCTAAAAAGTCAGAGAGATGCAGAAGTGGACCCAAAGATTAAGGATATCAAATGTCCAGACTTTTGGTCCAATCCAGTCAGAATGCTGCTGTTTCACTGAGTATTGAGATTGCAAGGTCTGAACAGACTGTCCTGATTTAACAAAGCCAACAGTCTTGCACCTACTAGCAGTTAACCCAAGAGATTGCCCATGCATTTTAGCACAAGCATACTATTAAGCACATAAATAGACACTGTATACTTTGCTAAAGCAATGCATTAACATTTTGAAGGGCTGAACTTTCAAGACAACACGGTTTATTCTTACAAATATCCTCAAAAATATGACTTTTCATAAATGTGTGACTGTTTTCAATTATGTTGATAACAGTACCATGTCCCCCGAAGTTATTTCAGAGTCCTGACTGTGTGTAGAGCTGATTCCGGTGTCAGAGTCTGTATCATTTATGTCCAGATTAGTCACTCTATGAACAAAGTCAGGAACAGCAACGCTGTTACTGGACATGATACTACCCTTGGATGGTTCTTCATTTGATGGAAGCCTAGTTTCAATGTTGTCTTTAACATGTAGTAAATTAAATTCTTCTGTTAGAAGTTCATATTCTTTTTCCTTCTTTTGAAGTAGCGAGTCCCTGTATGTAAGTTCTTTCTGAATGCAGCTCAAGTATGAGTTGATTCTTAGACCATCTTTCATACTTTTTTCCAGCTCACATTTTACACTTTCCAAATTTGGGTTTTCCAGTTCACCATTAGCAGCTCCTTCTGTGTGAACATCATCTCCATTTTTTTCTGTGCATATACCATGTACCTCTCTTTCAATTTCAGCACACAGCTTCTCTATTAATTGTTTGTGATGTTTCAGTCTCTCTTCAACCTGTAAAATACCCTCACTTTTGCTCAAGTAGTCATGCATCTCTTTTTGATCATCTGGTCTACTTCCTTGCTGCTCAGCCTCAGCTGGACTGATCATTAAATAGGAGTCCTGCACATAATTTTCTCCATCATTGGCTACACGATCTAGATGGAATTTTGCTTCACATTTTTCTATTTCCATATCTAGTTCCTTCATTCTAAGGACTTGTTGATGAATAGTATGGTCTTGGGAAATGATCAGATGAATCAGTGTCTCCATATTATCTCTCTCTTGCTGAACACTGTCCTGTTTAAGCTTGGCCAGTTTCCGGAAAGTCTTCCTCACAATTTTCTTTTGCTTGTCTATTGGCAACATCTTCATGTAATTTGCTGGACTGAGCTCCCACTGTTTTTCTACATTTTGTACTACTTTAGCTTCAGCTGTCTTCCACAATGGAAATGAAAGGAAAGCATCTGACTTTACCAACACAAAATGCAAATGAGACTGCTCTTCCCCCCAGGCCTTCCAAAGTCTCAGAATCTTTGTCAAGGGAGGAAGTACTCTCTCTGAGCCTCTCCATTTTTCGACAATACAGTAATCACTTGGTTTTCCAAAAAGGACCTTTTTCTCTCCAAATGTTGCTTGATGTTCCTCAAGCAGTGCTTGAATCACTTCTGCGCAAGTTGTGCGCTTTGTAAGGCCACATACAATCTTCTCTTCCTGGCAAACCCAAACCACAATTTCTCTTTCATTTGAAGCCATGTCCTTGTTGGGTGACCTGGAAAACAAGAAAAGACCAAATGTAAATTATTTATTAGCAGCGTATGTGCAAATAATAACTGTAATTCTGATGTGACTACCATATTGAAAAATTCCAGTATTACTGTATAAGACAATATCCTTGCTTAAATTGCATGAAGAAGTATCTTTGGATTAAGTAACATTTCAGCTACTGCTTTAATATTATTATTATTGTTAGTCCAGCTGAACGGGAACCTCACATAAAATGTCTTTTATCAAATTTAGGTTTTGTATGCTTCTTAGAAGTGTGTATTAACAGCATGTGATAAAATCTGGCAATCTAGATTACTTTCTAGGCTGTTCCTTGGATAACATAACTTTCAGATCTGCATATCTGTTTTCATCACACAGATACTGTGCAAACATTTGTAAACTCTTAATATCACTGACTCTTCTGAGAGGGCAAATCATGCCTTTAAATATGCACTGAACATAGATGGACTAAGAAAAGATGATTGAACACCACCGAAGATAAACTTGATGACAGGATAAATCTAAAGCTATTTTGACACACATGCACCCACACAAGCATAAACACAATTGTTTTTCACTATGATTTTTCACTGAAGAAATTTGTTGCTTTTCCTGAAGTACCAAAAAGCCTGAATTCCAGTAAGTTGTGAGGGAATACCAGCTGTTAAAAAATACGTATATGGGTCCATACTCTTTATAAGCTTTGTAATGATACAGAAATTCCACAAAATATTAAGAAAAAATAAAATATCCAGTTAAAGTGCTATTAACCTGACCTTATCAGCAGCTGGTACCTCCTTATACATTGAGATATCTAACTTCTGGTGTCTAAGACCCTATTATGACTAACACAGCTGTCTAATTAATACAATCAGTGGAGCCTAAAGTGCAATTCAACTGACCAAATGTCAGTTTTTGTCACCTAGACTGCCATAGGCCTACACTGGCAGAGTGGCCTTGTGGAATCTGTCCGAGATATTCCTGTCCTCTAGCCTCCACATGCATAATTTACTGCTTGCCCAGACCTGGTGATTTGCCTCTTGCCTGAAATGACAAAACAGTAAATTCCTTGAAGAAAAATTCATATCTCCTGAATTTCTGGTGTAACTTCCAGTTCATTTGAATGAATAAGATTTAACCCAGCCTGACAGAGAAAGATAGAGAATGAAAATAAGAATTCAGAAAATATTCAAAGGGCTCAAAAGATCTGTTTCAAGGACTACTTGTTTTCAGTACTTTTCTAGTCTTCTGAGAATTAGTAAGAATGAAGTTTTACTTGACTTAATTAGGGTTATACCCTATGATTATTAAAGCAATCCAACTTGTTTCTTTTCCTTAATTATTACACAACATGACAGACACATTGCAATCCAATAAATTGAACTATGTTTGACTCAGCTCTAGGTGCCACTCTGACCAGGAGGCAGTAATACTCAGGAGACAGGACATTGCAAATGAATACTAATAAAATCTGCAAGAGTGAGTTTATTAGTATCATCACACAGTAGAGCTCTGTCCAGCTACATTGCTCCAGGTCTTGGAACATTCCTCTGTAAAATCTGTGTTTTGTTAGATTGCTTTAAATAATGACATCATTTTCCCACTTCAATAGCTCCCTCTTACAGTCCAGCATTTTACAGTCTTTTTTTTTTTTTAAGCTGGTGTTCAAAAGATTAATAAAGTTTTCATAGACTACTTCTCAAAATAGTAAAGCTTAAACCATAGATACATAAAATAGCACAATGGCACAATGATGACATCAGATTAAATAATATTACTGCAAAGTATGTCACATGCTAAAAGGTCAGATCTGTAACTGGTTTTAGGCTTAGAGAATAGGGATGCTATAGAAATATTTTTTTCTGTTGACAGACTGGTAGTTAAATGAAACTTACATAGACAACTGCAATGTAAGTCAGCTATAACTATAAAATAAATATTTTACAGCACAGGGATAAAAGCAAAACAAAGCCAGATAAGCTACAGACTTGGGATCTATGTTAAGCATAAACTTATGCAAAATAAATTATCAAAAATACAGTGTCTCAAACCATGGTCAGTAGTGAACCATAAGTAGTTGCTGTAGAAACAAAACTTTATTACCAGTCACTGAATTTCAAGTTATAAAAGTACTGACAGAAAAAAAAAAAGAAAAAAGGCATAAAAACATAGGAAATAGTGGATCAGGACTTTGAAGCAGTAAATTCAGAATAAATTCAAACCTTTCCTGAGGTTTTGTTTTTTTTTGGTAATCAACAAATACGTTTCAGGGAATGGGTGTTATCTCAGTATTTTAGCATTATTCCAAGAGTCTTATGCAATTTGGTTGCACACTGAAACTCTTCCAATTTTTTCTCATTCCTGTTTTTGGTTGATTGCCATATTTTCTCCCAGTCAATACTTTCAGTAAGTAACATTGTGTGGGTTAGGAGGAACCTTACTATCTCTTTCCCTCTTGGCTCCTGTAAAGCTTTCCTATGAAGACAATTTCTCTCTGTGTATCTTCAGATAAATCTGAAAACCCCTAGATACTCCAAAGCATTTGTGTACTGATAAATACTTTTGCTATACCC
Organism: Psilopsiagon aymara; assembly: GCA_024733675.1. Lineage (NCBI taxonomy): Eukaryota > Metazoa > Chordata > Aves > Psittaciformes > Psittacidae > Psilopsiagon > Psilopsiagon aymara. The sequence goes on along the minus strand of JANRGW010008674.1, from coordinate 28,589 downwards.
ATTTTTTTACATGGAATTCCCATAGACTATAGACTTCAGCAGGAATTAAGCAAGCCGCTGATGGAAATAACACTGTTTATTGTAAAAGAATCTCTACAGGATTTCCACAAACAACATGGATATAAAATAACATTTTAGAATCACTGCTTCAATATTTTTTCACTGTTTATCACCCCCCGTTATTTTTTCAGTTACAGTGCACCTGCCTACCCTTATATATAATAAATATATATATAATATATATAATATATAAATATTTTACATTGAGCTTTTTTTGGGAAAGATTCTTCTTTGTCTATAGTGAATTTGACATATTGAAATCCATAACTAGTAGTACTGCACTAATATGTGCACATGCAGGTACACAAAGAAACAAAGTAGTTTATGAATGAAAATATATACTTACTAATATATATATGAATATATGTAACATACAACTTTTAATTATATTGTCACTTTTTACTGAAAAGAAGAAAGAAACAAGGAACTATGAACATCACTGTAATTCCTGGATCAAAACAGAACCATAAAGTACAAAATCTTTCTTTTTTTTTAATGTGTTTGTTACAACATGTATTATCTTCATTTTTATTCACTAGCCTCATTAAATTTTTGGTCTTTCTTTTTAATAAAAAAGAGTCAGCAAGTCATTTATAAACTTACAATGCCACAATGCATGGAATTTTAATACCTTCTAAAAAGAAAATCTCAAGTGTTCATCATCTTCCACTAAAAAATGGTAAACTGATGTGGCCTGCCATGGACCTCTTTCTTAAGTAAAATTCATTGTATTATTCTTTAATCATAGTTAATTCAGACAGCAACAAACAAAAATAAAGCTTCAGTGTCTTGGTCACAGCTAACAACTACTAAAGATTCGCTTTCAAGATGCATGAAGATGCTAACACTAGGAAATGTATTTCATTATGCTGTGCTTTCCTCATAGAAGTGGAAAGCAGATTCTGCATGTACAAAGTGGAACTCCTCTCACTTAGGCATCTTAAAGTTACGATTCCAGTATATATTCACCATCAGTTTCTCTTTGTCATGAGAAGTGAGTGGACCTCCAAGGACGAACTCACCACAGCCTAAACCATCTATTATTATTGGGATGAATCCTAAAATGAACCCGTTTCTTTATTTCATTAAATGTAAGATACCTATATGGCCACCTTTCACTGAATAGCTCATTTTCAGGTAGCTAAATACAGGTGACAGTAATCCAATCAGATTCTTATCTGTTGTCAGAGAGAAATGTAATGAGAATGTTTCAGACAGCATTAGATATCCTAAAGACAACTAAATGTGTGACTTACACATTCTTTCTTCTTGGTTGAGTTTAGACACTATTTCATTTGCTGTTCAATTTCCTACTACCATTTATATGGAAATCCATTAAGTAATTTCACTATCAAGGAAGATGTGATGCAGTATGTAACTCCTCATCTTGAATAAATTCTGGTCATTGATAGCAGTTCTTTTTTTCCTTTTTTTTCTTTTTTTTAAGATGCAATACTGAAAATGACTATATTCCGCATCAAGATTTGATTTTAAATGGTTATTTTAACAAAGAGGCAGGTTTCTCATATTTACTCATTCTTTGGCCTCCATATCCTACAGTTTTATAAAGGAAGCAAAAGAATTATCGTATTTAAATAACTTATCAATGAGTCTGTAATAGCTAAAGTGTGTTTCCAGCTTAAATGACTGGCTTTCATGTAAAACAGTTTGAGCAGCAACTTCTTGAAAACTAGCTACACAATTTCTCAACTTTTTTTTTTTTTTCCAAAAGTTTATTGCTATTGCTGTAAGCAGGCTTTAAAGCTTTCAATTCTGGCTTCTTTTTTAATCCATCACTGAAATGTTCTACTTATCCATCTATGATTTTAAAGCCTTGCAAAAAGATATAATTTTATCAAGTGTCACTTGCTGCTCAGGAACAGATGGGAATTTAAACTTAAGAATGGTCAAAAGTACATTTCCAATCTTGTTTGTTTGCTTGTTTTGATTGCTGGCTTCATGCCCTCTACTCTCTGCTTCTCTTAATCGTAACCCAAAAAAACATTCTAATCATGTTACAGACCTCACACAAAGTCTTCATTAAGTCAGCACAAGCTGATTGTTGCATGTCAGATACACACTTTGTTAATTTATTATTCAGGCCTAGGGGAAGAAAGGTAATACATTCCAGCACTGTACAGACAAAACAAAAACAGAAACTTATGTTCTGCAAAGTCAAAATGCAAGATACCAGAGATGCTGGAAGCAGTACTTTTGATTTTCATTAACTTTAAGGGATGTCCAGCACAAAACCACACATCATAAACACAGATCTTTGACTTTCTGGAAACCTTTAATACTCTTTCTGAAAACGCTATATATAGCTTTGCAATAAATCATGCCAATCAAATAAAAGAATCCCCCTACTTCATGTCTAGAAGATGCTCATTTTTCCTTACTAATTTCAGGAAGCATTCTGTTGGGACCAGATTATGCACACACCCTACATTTAGCAGCTTAATACAGAGTTTCTGAAATATTGTTGACACTAAAAGAATATTTTGTCTTTGCTGAGAAAAAAAAGCTAAAACTCTTCTCTCCCTTCACTGTAACAAAGTGTTTGTAGACTTTCACAGAAACGCAATTCCTCTCTCAACATTATTGTATTTCTTGATCATACTCCTCTCTTGATCACACTCGTACCCCCAAGAAAAAAAATTAAACCAAATAACTAAAAAATACTTAGGTAGTTGCTACAAACTTCACAGCTATGACATTTTTGTGAACCCCTTGCTGTTTTAAAGCTTTACAAATTTTAATTCAACATAAGAATCCAACTGAAAGATTTTGTGTTAGGAAGGAGATTAAAAACTTGAGATTTTATTGAAATTGAAATTATAAGGAATAAAAAACCTGTAGATTAAAAAAATGGCACACAAAGCAATACATTAATCCTTTGCTTGAAAATGTATACAACTGCTAACAATTCACAAATTTGTTATCAAAGAGTTCATGCTAGAAAGCCATTTGTGCGAAAATAGTCATTTTTTTCACCAATTTACTGGGGAAATAATGTTTTAGAATCTTAATTTTCAAAGATAGAAAAGATTTTACTTATTATGCATGAATTACTGTTAATCAGATATCATAAAGTTGTATCCCTTACCACAAATGTTTGTGGATTGGAATATTCTTGTACTTCTTAGTACAATAATGTCACCATTTTTCCTTTCATCATTGCATTTGCAAGTGGCACATAAACATAGAATCATAGAACAGTTAGGGTTTGAAAGGATCTTAAGATCATATAGCTCCAGCCCCCTGCCATGGGCAGGGGCACCTCCCACTAAACCATGTGTCCTGGGTTCGGATACCATGTCACCCAAGGAAGGCTCTGTCAAACCTGGATTTGAACATCACCAGGGATGGAGCATTCACAACTTCCTTGGGTAACCTATGCCAGTGCCCCACCCCCCTTACAGTAGTGAACTTCTTCCTTATATCCAATCTAAAAATAAATAAATAAATCTAAAATAATCGGTAATTAATTATTCTTTATGTAAGAAGGATCGTTTCTGGTATTATGCTAGCACATGATATAACTAATTAAGTCCATTTCTGTGTAGAAAATGAATAAAATTTTATGCTCTTAAAAAATAGAAGATCCCTTTTGTATAAATACAGCATAAACCCTCTCTGTAGCACATTTGGACATACAGTCTTATCTGCAGCAAATTAGATGACAATTGACTGGCTACCATGAAAAGAGCTGACAAGAGCTCTTGTTGCTGTTGTCCTGACCTCCCCAGAGGAAGACCAAAGTGCTTCTAAACTTCTAAGAAACAAACGTCTACACTATGTCAATATACCACCCAGAACAATTCACTTCAATGGAAACCAGAAGTGGCTAAGTGATGAACAGGAAAAAAAAAAGGCTTCAAGAGACAACCCTCCTGCTGCTTACTGCATCCTTGCAGTGAAGTCTTTGCCTACAGCTTCACTGCTCTCCTGAAGTACACTAAGAAACATGAAACTTTCAAGCAAGACACAGGCAAGGTTGTGCTCTCCGTGCCTCTCGGCAGGTTCTCCCTTCTTTCTCGAACTGTATACTCCTAGGTCCTCACCAAGACATTCAGTGTTTCACCTCCTACTTGGCATACCACACAGCAGGAAACAGTTTCCCAGTCAAGCATGTTCAGTTGCTGAGCCACTTGCTCTCTTTGGAAAACTTTATGATACAATGGCATAAAACATCCCGCAGAAACAAAAGACATCTGCCACAAAAACATTTAATCATCTGGCATTTTCAAGGACATGGTCTTTAAGCATGCTGCAGGGCAAGTAAATCTACCCACCTGGATTTCAACACGTGTATATTCGTGCTATGGTCATCTCTTTGTTCTGCACCCAGAAATGTTTCTATGTGAAAAGGCTCAGAGAATGAATGCCAGTTTTGAGCATTTGCTAATAACCTTATTATTGCTGTGTCTCAGATCCAAGCCATACCTACTTAGCAAAGAAATCTTATGGCTTTTAATTATATTTACTTGCTGGAAATAAGGAGAGGCTGATATTACAGGGATACTTATTTGACATAAACAACCTGTGTTTGTAGCATAGGACGTGCTACATGTCATTTGAGAGCTTCTGATGTTGGTTGCCATTTACATGTCAGGGTACATAAGGGCTAATTAGTTTATCAGTTACCACATGCCATTTAGAAATTATAATATAAGACTGCCTTTATTATTTAGTTTTTAAAATCTCAGCATGTTTTATATATATATTTAAAATAAAAGAATGTATGAGGCAGTGGATAAACATGCTGACAGAAAAGATCAAACCATGCTTTTGCTTTTTGCTCTGTGGGAGTTTTATCTGTGCAATTTGCAGAAACATAAAGCTGTTAGTATCATGTATTGCAGCCCTTGCTCAGAAAAGACAATAACGTAATTTGACCCAAACAGATTTTTGACAGTAAATTTAAATATTAAAGATATAAAGAATAGACAGCCCATATGAAAGCTAAGGGCAGAAGTATTTCAACCTTTCAGACACAAATGGGTCATATAAAAAGTTCATACTAACTTTATTCAGACTATCCACACTTACTCCACCTTTTTTCTTAATTTTCTGTCATCTTCTGCAAAGTCACTCAGAAAGCAATAAAGGCCAAATCTTATACTTAGTGTGTCTCCTGCATAAGTAGATTACATGATTCTGAGTTTCGTAAGGTCAGCAATGAGGAATTATCTACTCTCTCACGACCCAGTGAAGCTGGAATTACTCAAAAGCCATGGGGATTCAAGACAGCCTATAAAATAGCTACATTCTCATTCCCCTATCCCTAGAAAACAGTATTAATGAAAGCACAGTTAATGTACATACCATGTAGGACATAAAATTCATACATGATTTGTCAGAAACTCTTCCCTTCTTCCATTCTGCATCACACAACACCCAGGGCAACATCTAGCTAAAAAAGTACCCATAGTAAGAATAAAGCCCTTCAGTATAAAACGAATCAGAGTAACCCCAATACTGCAGCATGACATGGAAAGAATACCACAGAATTTGTGAAAACAAAAAAATTCTTTGAAAAGAAGTAACTGATTTCTCTCTACCATCTGTTTCTGTACCCATTCAATGTTACTCTATGATAAAGCTTCCTCCCTTACAGAAATGTACATAGGTATTTATTTAAAATAAAATTAGGCATCTAGATATTTATGTAACTTTTTTTAAAAAATACAGATAATCACAGTATTTTAGATGTTCTAATTAAAACATTTCAGATCTTTGATACAAGAAAACAATTTAAACAAAGGCTATTATATAGTTCTATGGTTCTATTTTAACTAGTCACATACAAGACATTTCTCCTAACAAATTTAAATTCATTTTGTAATTCCTTTTTAAATGCAAAACTTTTTAACTTAGCAAGATTCCTGTACTGTCAGGAAGCCTTTATGGAACATTTTAATTAGCAACAGCTGTTGAAAATTATGTTCTATATTAATTATCATTTGTGCACTTAAAACTATAACTAGTTCTGTAAACCTTTTTGCAGAGGAATACCATCACCTGAGTTAGCTACTATGCAAAATTTCGGATGTTAGAATTTGGCAATGATCTATGATTGGAATTTCTGTTCATCCAATCACTTTAGAGTATGATAGTGCTCTAAGACAAATTTCTGTTAAATAATTTTTAATTGGAGCGAGGTAGTACCATTGTATCATAGAATAGATAACATGAAAGGTATGACATGTTTAAAAATAACCTTCTAAGATAATTATTTTATTGCAATTAAGTAATTGGCAGAGTTCTTGCTGACTTGAAATGCCAGACTTCAGTAAAAATCCCATGGGAAATCATATGCTTCTTTCTGATAACTGTACTGCTTTGACACAGGTGCTTGAATTGGGACTAACAGTTAAGAAAAATAAAAAGAGAAAAAAAGCCTGACAGCACTTAGAGCAGATTTAAAAGAAATAAAAGCATCCAATATGTAGAATCAGCAAGTACTGGCAGAAATAATTATGTATTCTGATAAGTAGATAGCAAAATTTGTGCTACATAGAAAATAATAATTTGAACTCAGTGTTGTACTAACAGAAAGAAAGAAATAAAAGACATTGTAAGAGGAATTATAAATCTTGCTCGACAGATAAAAGTGATAGGGTGGATTATCTTGAAAAACCCTCTGCCCCCCTTCCCCCATTTAATACTGACATGACATTCTCAGTGGCTGATACTGTCTTGCAAAATCTCATTTGCGAAATCCGAATGCAGATTTTCTGCAGAAGTCACCAAAAGGCCACTAACTCCTCCCCTTCACTTACTAGCTCTACCCTGTATCCTATTTATGCTTCCAAACAACCTACAGGCGAGTGCAAAGGCTGCAGCCTCCATTTAGATGAGGACTCCATGTGCCCCTGCCTTTCTCTCCTGTCTTGCCTCTTTCCCTAAGGGCTCACATTCTCTATAAACTACATCTACACTTTAAATCTGCCTTCCTGTCAAACAAACAATTTCTCCACTGTATATTCAAAGTCATAAGGTTGGTAAGTGGATACTAGTCAAAAAATGTTTGGAATTGCAGTAACATCAGCAAGTGTGCTGTGTACACGAAACAGTGTGACAGGTAACACATTCATTGTACCAGGTCTGTATTTCTGGATGCCTGACACAGTGGAGATTTGAGAAGAGTGAGCTAGCTGTCCCCAAAAATATTTTTACAAGATGAGCAACAATAACATTAACAATTTGCTTTACTGGGAAAACATGCTTTGATGGGTATATTGCAACTGCTACTGAGGAAGCAGCTGTGATACAGGAGTGAAAGACCCAGGAAAATCTCCAGAGCCAAAATAAACACTGACATATTTGGTGGCAATAACTATTTAGACCATGATGGGAGGAACAGGAAGGTGGGTATTTTCAAATTCCTGTGTTAGGAAGCAACATGCAAAGTTTAGGAATATCAATATAGCAAATGCTGCATCTTGATTCTGGGCAGCGGGTAGCTCTCGCCACTTGGAAAAATGAAGATATCAGTGGTATTTTTTACCTATTGCAAGAATTTTGGTACATTGCAAAAATAAAATTTTCTGTATTTTTTTCTGTGTCTATTTAAATATCTATGCATATTCAAGGACTGTTTATACTACACGAGCTTTACAGGGCTCTAATTAATAATTTACAAAACATGTCTAAAATTCCATCATTTTCAATAATAGAATCATTTATAGCTCATTTGTAACATAGGCCTTAAAAGGATAGTTAGAGCTGCTATTACAGCTAATAGAAATTTGGTTTATCTAACTTCTCCCATTAGAATTTTTATAACTGCCTGGTTGTTCATGAGCTTTTAAGATCAAAGAACTGAGGGGAATTCCAAGAGTTGAAAGCAGGATTTTTGTTGTTGTTGTTGTTGCATGAAATTCAGTTCAGCTTTTGTCGAAAAGCAAACATATACTATTTCCCTCCCCTGGGTTTGTTGACATATTGCCCAGTGAAAAAATAAATACAACGCATTCCAAGGTTGGGGCTGGACTGCCAAAACACGAACAAAGCACACTTTACTTAGACCGATTACAATAAGACAGGTTGAAAAATGGAGCAAGATACAAACAAGGAAATAGTAAGTTTTCGTGCCATTTTTCCAATGCTCCCTGGGAAAAAGGAGTCTGAGATGATTACCTTCTTGTGAATCCTTATACATAGGGCATAGCTCAAACAATTCAGTGTACCTCTTCTCTACCCCTGGTGGCTCCATGTGAGGCAGATGTTAATGTTATTCCCAGTGACAGGAAAGAAGGTCCAGATAGACTTGGTTTCTTTTCATGAATCCTCAAGCTGCTTTGCTTGGCAAAGCATCTCTCCCTTACAGTCTTTTCCTGATGGCTACCTACTGTAACTACTTCTGTAGCTGCTCTCACAGCACCCTGTGGTGAATTTCAGAGTTTTGACACAGTATTTCATGATTCAGAAAAGGAATGCTGTAGGATCACTATTTTTATCTTCTGTTTTTTAAACACCCCAATGCTCACCAGACCCATCCCCAAAATACACAAAAATATTTACAATATTACTACTGTAGCTAAGTGATTATCCTAAATACTATTTTTTACTGCTAAACCTAGTATTATAAGGTAAGCAATTTTATGATTTAAAACATAATGATGAAATTTAGGCAATCTGGTGTCCACCTGACATTCCCTTCTTCTTGCTTGTGCCAGCTCTTCTAGTTTATCCAGAGGGTTTCAAGCTTGATAAACTGGCAGCAATATAACCAAGAAAACAAAAATGAAAATAAAATTGTTTATTGAGCAGTGAGTACTGTTCCATGAGCTGGGTTCTACAGTGTTGAGTGAGAACAGTACCAGTGCAAAGGAAATGGCAGAGTGGCCGGGAGCCTGGAAAGGGAGCTTAGGACTGCTCTCAGGGCAACAACAAGCCTTTAGATCTCTTCAGGCAGCTCATCAAGCATCACCTTTTCCTAACTTTTTTACCTCTAATTATTTTTCAAAATAGCTTCTTTTGTATATCATAAATCCTAGTTTGAGTATCACTTTACAGTTTGCCAGGAGTGAGAAAGGCAGGGTGGGCTTTGATTTTCTTCTATATTTATTGCAATAAAATTTTACAGAAAGTGAACCACCCCACTTTGAAACTATACTCTATGATCTTCCCTGTTTAATTTGCATTCATTAAATTATATTGAAGATGTCACCTCAAAATGGGTTCTATCAACACTTCATTTACAATTTGGGGGTTTTTTTTTAAATTTCTTCCTCAAACTTTCTGAAAGATAATTCAGTGACAAATGTGTTCCATTACTTGCAGTATTTGAAAAGCTGAAAGGAAAAGATGATGACACGATGAAGTGGACTCTTAAATAATTTTCATACTAAGGAGCTAAATTGAGTACTAGATACGTAATTATGCTAACAAGAGGAATGGACATAAATTTTAAAAAAGAAACCTGAAGCATTTTAGTGTCCATTGACAATGTGAGAGATTTTTGCAGTTTATGCTTTGATGCTTTCAAGTCATTTTCAAAAATTGCTTATCAATGCATGCTTCAATACGAAGTTAGTCAGACACAAGCTGATAGTGTCTCTGAAACACCACCACATCCTCTCTGAAGAAGCTACTGAACAAATGAAATAAATTGTTAACCTTACCAATTGCTTTTACACTAGCAATGGATATCCTAAAATGGGCACAGGAGCTTGCAAAACTAGTTCTAGACAGCTAAGCAACAGAAGTACAGAAGGCAAGAAGGAAGAATAGCTGTCTGAAAGGAAGGTTAACACTGGATCATAAAGACCAAGAGTAATGGGAAATTCACTGGACTGCATGGAAGATGAAGGAAGCTGACTGCAGAGGAAAGACATTCCACAACTCAAACAGAAAGTCATGTGAATCCGAAAATAATTAAATGGTCATGACTTAAGCCCCCAAACTGTTCTAGAACAGAGATAATGAGTACAAAATGAGTTTTCATCTGGGGTCACCTGAAGAGGCTCTTAGCCATGTCAGTTGTCCATCACTAGAGCTGAGCTGCTCGTCTGACCTCCAAACCACAGTAAAAATAAAAATAAGGGCCTTGTTTAACCATCTAAGATAACCCATATGAATGTGATTGAAGAGTTTAGGAAGAAATCATTCAAAAGGTTGATGCAGCTGAAAGGATGGTTATCCTCAGCGAAAGATTTGTGATGAAGAGTAGTTAACACACGCGGGCCAAAAACCTGCAGTGGGCATAGGTGCCACCAAACAAGGTCAGATGTCTGTGGCCAAAGACCAAGGCAGGCCCAAGAAATAATGGGGACAGTTTTGCAAGACACATCTATAGCAGGATGCTGATGATGCCAAAAGGGCTGTGACGCCAGAAAGACACTGCAAATTACTTGTTGCCTTTAGTTCATGGAAAGTTAGACTGAGTCAAAATTCAAATTAATCATGTTTCTTTATAGAAAGTCAGACTGAGTCAACATTCAAATTAATCCCATGTTTCGTTATTTCACATATCCAAATGTGGGTATCCTTTCAACATACAAGCAATTCAGATGACTTAATAGCTCAGGGAGGATAAAAAGGCAGTTTACTTCTAACAAGGCACTTCATAGGCCGAATAGATACCACAGTGACAGCTGAACAAAGACATTTTTCCTTCTGTCATGCAAAAAACTGTGATGTTTGGAAAAATATACATATTTAGCATTCCTCCATGACATGTTCACATTCTGTTTTTCACTTCTGACTTTAAAAGTACCCTTGTATGAGCCCAGTTTTGTAAAATGTAGAAGCATATATACATATGCAGTCTATGGAAGTGGCTATTTCTGCATGTACTGTTTATACATATTATGATTTAGGGGGGTTTTTACTTGCATAAAGTACAATATATTTTATTGTACTTCACATGTAGATGATACAGGATAGATCTACAATAAGGTATGTGACAGTATATCTTATGTGCTATACAAAGACATTATATGATCACACAACACAAACTGTCACCTATTCATTTACACACTGAATATATGCCTACCATGCACAAATGCTTCAGCAGAAAGAAATACACTTAACTTGCAGTCAAATTCTCAAAGATTTGGAGCACTGGTGTTAAAGCTTTCTATGCTGCTTGGTTCAATGAAAATTAATTTCATTCAGCATACACAAAGCAAGGTGTGTTCTCTGTATTACACTGGACCTCTGCCTCACTTGAATGCATACATGAAGCAATAGGCAGTTTTGCCAGAGCCATAAAAGATACTGAGGTATTGCAGATACGAAGTGTTGAAACTTTCAGGTGTCCTCCCCACTGCCCTCCTGGACTCCTAAACTTCCACATAAAGCATTATGGAACAGTTCAGCTCCTAACAACAGGATTTGCTGACATCAGCAAGTTCAGCTTCAGCAGGAACTGACATAAATTATTCAGAAACATGAACAAAAGGCCAGGACGTGGGTACTGTTAGACTACATTTAGATGTTCGCTGCATAAAAAATACAGTATTAAGTTAGAACAGCAATCAAAAGCTGGATCCTCTTCTCCCACTGAAGACTTCAGCATGAATCCTTAACTTTTTCTGGATTACTGTAACTCATACAAGCCAGCACAAAATGGAACAGCTACAACAGGAAATACCAAGAGAATTTTTGTTTAAAATGACTTGACAGGACATTCTGAGGATGCCAGTGTGGGCATCTCAGAGGGGTGTTCTGGCCACCAGGGCATCTAGCTGCACTTCGTGAGTTGATGCACATGCTCTGAAGAGACTATTAGATGGTATATCATGGCTGAAAAAGATGAAAGACTGCCTTCTTCTTAATTCTTGTAAGGTGTGAGGGATGCACACGAGTGCAAGATTTTCAGGACCATAAAGTACACAATGTGAATATAGGTGGCTAGGGAGTGCTGCCAGTAAAAATGTTACTTCCTTAGCTTTTAATCATACTTTTGTGTATGTCAGGAGTTTTTAAAGATTCTCTTAGGTGACTACAATGACATTTAGGTACCAAAGTCTCCTTCATAAAGGTAGTCCTTATTACTTAGATTTGTTCAGTGTATGTCCGTTTTTCATCTCTCCTACACATGGTACTACCTTTTATATCCTTTACCCATTGTTTTAATTCAATCTTTTACTACATGCCTTTTACTACCAGATATTCTATTGCGTCAGAAGCTGACACATTACTGAATTTATCTACACACATTCTTCTAGGGAAAGAATTACCTTTCACAAACAAAAGCTCAGGAAGATTAAGGCCAAAGCTATCCCACTTGTTTAAATTCCCATTCTAGCTAACTAAATTGATACCTATAGAGATGCCCAAAGCAGGACATCCATAAACTTCCTTTGGTCAGTTGTAGTGCAAAACAGATTACAGGGCACTGAATTAGCAAATGAAGAACACGCAGTGAGTAACCACTTTTGTAAACTGTGGTTTATGTGACTTGCTCAACATCACATAGGAATTTTGTGGCAGAGCAGGGAGGGCATCCATGCTATTAAGATGATTCTCCCTTAATCATACATTATCCACCTGTAATTCACCTCTCCATTCACTATTCCCTTTTTAATTTCTAAAATGAATGGTACAAAAGATGTTTAATTAGGTGCTCTACAAAGTCTGAGCATGCTCCATGAAGATCTTCCCTTTGAAAGTGATTGGGGTGGAGCACATGTCATTTACCTTAAGCTATTTAAAATGTAGATGTGTAGTCAAAGATAATTTTCTGACCTTCCTCTGTAATCAGTGGCATAAGATAGGCACCTCCAAAAGAGTGACTAATCCCATGCTGAAAGCCTGTCTAAGACTGAATGAATTGCCCTCTGGAAGTGTTTAGATGTATCCATTAACTACAAAGAGTACCTAGATGACTAGATACCTATATTTTCAATGGCCCAAGTTGAGTAAGATGAAGCTTGACTTTTGTGTTTTAAAGTGTATCTGTATCTGATGAACAGAACAGAGTGCCAGTAAGAGCAAGCACTGTGAACACCCACAACTGCAGTTCCAAAAATAACCCAGATATTTTGTCTGACACCTGCAGTGGTAAACAAACATTAGTTATCTACCTAGACCTTAAAGTACCAGAAGGTTGGGAAAGTGCAGTGAAGTCAATACAATCCTAAATTATTGTCAGAAATCAGGATTTGTACAGAGCTTTTCAGTAGAACAGGATATTAAGAACAAAGCGGCCTTGAGAGACAGAGGTAATAATCAAGTCAAACAGCATACTTAGTACCTCAGCAACCAGCACAGAGGAAACCTCTCAACAGGTAATGTCCAAGTGAAACAAAAGTTCAGAACACCAATTTACCAATTACGAAGCCAACAGAAACGAGATCAGCTGAAAACTGGCATATGATACCTCTTTGATTAATGAACAGAATCTGCTAACTTTCTGTGTCAAACGAGGCACACTTTGTGTCATAAAAATAGAGCCACAACTGTTGCTCTGAAAAATTCTGTAGTTTGAAAGTGCTTTCACAGTGGAAACAGCCCTCTGCAGAAATAATCCTTTTGAATTTGGAGGAAGCTAGAGAAAGCAAAGTCAGGTGTTCCACATGGATGAAGATCTATTAACACAGAGCAAATTGCAGGTTCAAGACCAAAGGGCAAACTCTCTTAAAAATTAGTAGTCTTCACCTGACTACATTATTCCACTGAGGTCACACATCCTTACATATTAAAAGTAAGGTAAACTTACGTATACCTAACCAAAACAAAACTTGGCCTAATAGATTATTACATTGTTATAAACCTTATTTTGTCCCCAAACATGAGAATGATATGGTTTTGTGTATTTATTCTGTCTTGTTAATTGCATATTATTAAAAAGAGAACAAAATAAATATTTGTGCTTTTCAAGAGAGTTGATCATATTTTTCAGTATAATGGGAAATACATTAACTCAGAATTCTGTACTGTAATGACTGAGAACAGAAGGGGTGGAGAATAAAGAAAGCAACTTAATCAGAGTGAGAGTTTTGACCCTCAAAGTAGATGAATTGTATTTACGTGTTTCATTCACAGCAAATACCTACCCTCAGGTATAACATATATATATATTTCTCCTTTCTCCTATCATTACTCTGCAGCTGAATGTGGAAAAGCAAACTAACCAGCCAACCAAAAAATAATTAAAGAAATAAAGACCAACCCAGGAAAACAGAAGTTTGTATCACCTCTGAGATTACAACATAAGAAATAAACTGCTAGCCTGGTTTCTTCTAATGCTAATGCTCAAAAAAATATACGCCTAGCAAGCATCTAAACTACAAATGAAATGGTTCAACTTGGCAAAGGCAAACGTACTCAGGCAGACAAGAGTGAGACTGAAATAGGAAACAGCTGGTGAAAGAGAAACACATCTTAAAATAGAGTGCATCTGAGAGGTATGCCCAACTTGCACTGGAAAATTTTCTTTCAAGTTTAGTGTCTTTTATTTTTTTTTCACTATTTTTTTTCATTAATTTATTTTTTTTAGTGTCTTTTATTTTTTTTGTCTTTTATTTTGTTTCACAAAACATCAAGACTTAATTTCAAAGCATTCAAAATATAATTACATGACAACTCTATTGTCATCACCAGTGTAAACCTTCCTTTCTGATTTTTGGTTTCAAAAGTTAACTTTCCTTAAGTTTACCTCACAAAACCACCTCAAAATCTGGTAAGATACACATGACATTTTTTTGTTTATTTCCCTTTCTGTAACGTTACCAGACTTCTCACAAGCTGTTTTTAACATCATCAAAAATTTTAGACCATTTAAAATTAGTCAGTGAATCAAACTAAAACAATCCACAGCATATTACATTTTCCTGCATGGCAGTCAACTCTAGTGGACTGTACAAAAACTAGAAATAAGGAACTCCCAGATTTTACTCATACCAATCCCACTGACTGGCTTTCGTACTCTACACTTCTACAGATTTTACACTGTTTAGTCATGCCTTACTTATTTTCCTGAGGCGTGTAAATATTATCGCCCAAATTACAGCTACGAAAAACTAACTATGCTTATCGGTTGTCTGAGGTCAGAAACAAGTCGGTATCGTTATCACTATTACAACACGTGCCCCTTGAGCCATTTCTGGATAGGTCGAGACAGAAACAGGCAACTAGTGGTTCCTTCTGGTGCCTATTTGAGGCAAGTTCCAGAAAGGTGTTCAGAAAGTTATCTTTTGGACAAGGCTGCTCAAAAAATGCAGCTTCTAAAAATCACTAATTAGCTCTTGATTTTTATATTTATGTATAACACATAAGCATGAGAAATAATTCATGAAAATGTCTCATTTTTATAGCAAGAATTTTGCAGGTCCATGGAAAAATTACAACCACGGAAGATAAAATGCCATCACCAGAATTTGCATTAAAAATGTACTGTACTCAGTTCTAATTTTTTTCTAATGGGAGACATAGGCATGGAATAGTTGATGAAGAAAAAGAGACCAGATGCAAAGGGATCTCATAGAAATTTTCAGATAATTCTGCATGACATTTGTTTGTAATACACTGTCTTACCTACCTGAAAATTACACTAAACTACAGTACCTACATTGTGTAGGGATGTTTCTGACCTTTGTTACACAAATAAATTTAGTAATTTACTTTCCCCTCTAATTCCATTTGGTTGGTCACTCTTTCTATTTACCCTGAAACCATTTGACTCTTATCTGTTGTGTCCTTTGTGATACTTGGGGAATTTCTGGAACAGTAACACTGCAGAAGACAAAGAAGTTACCATCTTGAGAGTATCAAAATACATCTAAGAAACAACCGAAGTGACAATAATAGCTGTTACCTATGCATACAACTGGATACCAACATCTCCAAGCTTCTAGGCTTCTCTTAGTGTGTGGTCTCATACACAAACTTTATCTTGCATCATCCTTTTTGTCACCATTAAAATAAGGATTTATCTACATACTGAATACAGAAGTCAGGTGAACTCATTAAGGTTTATACAGCATGGGTGATGCTAATGCTTGCAAATAAAGATGTTTAGGACTATAATTTCAAATTTTTATTATTCATTATATAAAAGAAACAAAACAAAATAAATTTCTGAGCATAGGTCAATCAGGAGGTACTACTCTGTGATTATCACTGACCTTTATTAAAGTCTTATTTTTTTATGACTTTCCTAAAGTTATGAGAATTTTTTAAAAATCCCCATGTCTGAAAACTTACATCTCTCTACCGAAATCATTACAGATTTAAGAACGTCTGAGTCTTTTCTGTGCATGTAAAATGCTAATTATTCATCAGAAAAACAGTTATTCAGGACTAACCAGCAAGATTTTCCCTCTGCATCACTATAAACATGTTTCTGTGTCTGAAATATATCTTCACAGCCTGACTCTACATTGCATTAGTGTTTCAGATTAGCTTCAACTTAAG
Source organism: Psilopsiagon aymara (assembly GCA_024733675.1). NCBI lineage: Eukaryota > Metazoa > Chordata > Aves > Psittaciformes > Psittacidae > Psilopsiagon > Psilopsiagon aymara. The sequence goes on along the minus strand of JANRGW010008674.1, from coordinate 12,158 downwards.
TAATGCTCTTTCCTTAGATGGTGTAGTATTACACACATCTATTACTCATTTTATTTACTTCTTTGGAATGAAATTGCTGTTTGCTCTCCTGGAATAGTAGATAATTAACTCTTTAGAAATAAGGTTAGTGTTTTGCTAGACGAAAAGCTCTTCCTGAAAGTGAAGTGAACAAATATGTACAAAGATTATTAGAAAATTTATGCAACCATTTTGACCCGAGACAAAACTAACAAGCCAGACCAGAAAATAAATTGTAGTGTATGAACTCTGGTTCAAAAAGGAACAACTTCTTTGATAGTTCACTCATATGCCTCACACTCAAGGAAAAACTATGGAGAATAATGTGTTCCACCATTTCCAAACAGGCGCCATCTTTTAAATCTAAAAGTTTAACTCAGACAGCACCACTGATTCTAAATAAGCTTTTAGCTATCCCCTCCAACATACATACCAAATGCCTGGTAGTCTTGAATCAAAAAGCACCTTTATAGCTTCATACAGATTTTTATCCAGGTATGCTCATTCCACAGAAGTATTACACATCTCATATGATCCCATGAGACTTACAGTGTAGGTCATACACAGTTCATTCAGATAAGCAGCTGATCTCCAAGAGCTTTTGTAGTCAAAACATAAATGCTGAGTATTTTCAGTTTTGCTTCACCAAGGCTTAAACTGTACAGCAGTACTCAACCATAAAGCAGTAAAGATGTTCAGAGTAATACTCAAATCACTGTGCTAACTAGGTGTGATGAGAAATTACTGGCAAGAGGGAGGGAGGAGGGGAGGGAACATGATAATGCAAGGTCAGTATCAGATAGATGAAGTCTCTAATCTAATTCATTACCCTTCACTGTAATATAAAACCTGAGGAATTAAATGTTTCTCTCAGTGGGGAGGGGCCTTGTCAGGACAGGAAAAGCTCCCTCTATACCTCTGTATCTGTACACATGAATGGATATTATATGGTCTTTCTGCTGCTGAACAAGAAATGAGCTGATTCAAGAGAGGCAGAATAAAGCGTAGGCAAAGTAAATCTTTGCCTCCTACACAGAAACACTGTGTTAACTGCTGTGGCAACGACAAGTTGTCAGTAAAGGGGGGGGGGGGGGGGAAAAAAAAAACAAGCCAAAAAAACCCCCCCAAACACAACAAATCCCACACATAATGAGGAAAGAAAAGCAAAAGCAGTAACTACATTTAAATAATAACAGATCTGTAACATAATTGTTTCATCATCAAACAGTACCATGGGTTCAGAAGTAGTGTATATCAACAGAGCATACAAATGATTATGGTAAACTTAGGGCCAGCATTAATTACATGGGCAAAAATTATTTCTCAAGCTATCTGCATCTAATAGGACAGCCCTACAGCATCAAGGACAACACCTATGTGAAGAAAACAGATAATGGAATTATTGGAACCCTCTCCCTTTCAGTTTTCCACTTCCTTGGCTATGACTTGCACGGAACAGTAGAGCTTTTACAAATTCAGGTAAAGTTTATGCGAAAAATCCAACGACATGCCCTCACTGGAAGAAACAGACAGCTTGCTTGGGGTTAGATCACTGGGCAGATATGACAATGGTAGATCCAGATACCCCTGAGAAGATGAGCAACCTTTAAAGCATTTAAATTAACCTGAAGACTCATTCTCAGAAGTAACCAAATCTAGCACCCTAGAGCAAAGAAGTCCTAATCTGACAGAAAAATCAATGGGGTGTAAAATCCTGTTCTACTTAGCAACCAGGAAACTGCGCACAATGTGAAACCCTGCTCCGTAAACTGTGCAAGTGTATGTGCTCTGTATTTGTTTCTCATATATGGATAGGGAGCTGTTCTGCTTCTGTGCAGTGCAATGTGTTAGATCAATACTAGACCATATCTGCAAAGAACTCAGTGCCACGTAATCTTCGGCTGAGCATTTCCTCATGTCACCACACTTCCAAAGTGTGATGTGAGCTGAGCATTCCTCACTCTTCGAAAACCCAGCAGAATAAATCCGCTTGACTTTATTAATGTTATGGAGGCTTACTCCTTCAGGAAACTGTCCTTTTTCCCTTATTGCCTGTCCCTGCATGAGCACATTTGGATTTGTAGGTGGGTGGGGCATGGCCTTTCTACCTGTTGGGTGTATTGTTCCTCAAGGGACACATTAACAAGCACATACACGCTCTGGGGACTATGATTATTTCTGGTTCTTGCAGAAGCTCAAAGAATAACTCTCAAAAAAGGTATCTGTCATTCCCTTTCTGACCAAGACAAATAGGTTGAGGCCACATTCCTAGTGGCTTCCCTTCGGAATTCAAATTAGGGCTTACAAAGTTACAAGGTTACGTAGGCCTTGTGCTATCTCTCTGCATGAGGAAGATTTCAGCAACCCAAGAGAGTAATACTGACCATAGATCTTCCAAATACTAGAAACACTGCAGCACAGATTTTGTTTTCCTGGTGTTTAATTTCAGTTTCTTTCTCTAAAGGCTCGTGGCATCACAGCTACATCAACATCTACCACTTGCTCAAATACCTCATACACACCGATGCACTTAAGAATGAACTCTTCATTTAAACTCCCAGTCTTAGTGGTAGAGTGACATTTTATTATCTGGATATAAGAGTCTACTGTGAAACAGGGTTCTGATCTGAAACCTCTGGCAATGCTGCAAGACAAACATTAATTACACAGGTGTCATCTAGCTATCTGAGCAAATGACTGTAATGCCTTCATTTTCCTTCTGGCTCTTCTTCCAACTACCTTTACTGCCTTGACATAGCTTTATGTCCTCCTACAGTAAACACAGATTTTATCCCTCATTTGCTTATCTTATAATTCACAGGAGTTAAATTTGCATGCACCAAATGGTGATTTAAAACTTTCAATGCAAACCAAAAAAACTGAGTTTCTCCAAAAAGATGGACAAGCGCAAGACCTAATAAACAGAGCACTAGATTAAAGGCATACGTGTATCTCTTTTTGGTTCCTCAAGTCAGGTAGGTAAACTACCAGAAGTTAATGAGCCAGAAGTTCTGATTCCCCAACTACTGCTCTAAACACAGCCAAGGATTTTAAGTTTAGTTGAATTCTTTTTCAAGGTTTCAAATAAGTTCAAAAAGTTAAAATTATAATCAAAAAGAGTTCTTGCGTAGCGCTTCAATACTATTACAATACCCTTTAACTACCTACATAAGCGAAGTTTAATTCTTAGAATTCAGTATCAGGAGTTCATATTAAATACACAGAAATTTAAATATTTGAATAGATAATACTGCATCTGATGAATTATATAGTTTGCTTTGTTCTTGACCCTCTACACCCCTGCTTCTGTAGTCACAAGCATTTCAGACCCTTCTTATTGCCACACCACCTCTCCCCTCTGCCATTAGAGGCATCAGTATATTTTTTGGGGGTGGGGGGAGATGGGTGGGGGAGGAGCTTGAAATGAAAACAAAGTGCTAGATGTTCACCGTAGTGGTTCGTTTGTTTTTTTAATTTTTATTGCCTATTTAAAGCTTTGGATTATGACATTTTTCCTGAGGAAAAAATGTCACATCAGCAAACACAATGAAATTGATGCAATGACTATGAAGATATTTTACATGTCCAAAAGAGAAACAGTTTCACCATTGAACAGAGTGGAACTGTGCTTTGTGAGTTACACAGTTATTCCTGTAATGCCAGCAGTAGCAAATCTTAATACTAATAAATTTATGGCTCTAGGTAAAAGTAATTTCATGTGAAAGTTTCATGTCCACCTTCCTACATCTTCTAAACATAGAATGGCCATATGAGAGGTACATCAAAGCTTTCTTGTTTCCAGACACATTAGCAAAACACAGTTTAATCGTCAACCTGTAACATTAAAAATTCTTAAATAGTACCCTGTTTTTTAAACCTTGACTGAACATAAATCAGTCCTTCTGATTTATATTCCATAGAATATATTAATATTTTCATACACACATACAAACACCCCACCCCACCCCCGAATAACTTCCAGCGTATCGAATGGGAAAACCAGAAGTCAAACCTGAAAAAAATCCAGGGCATTTTTACAAGCCCTTTTAGGGTCAAATTATATTCTGGAAAACATTTCCTATTGCATACCCTCAAATACGAAATAAATTCCAGTGGAGAGCACCAGTCAAAGCGGGGAAGAGATTATGAACGATTTCTGAGTTTCTTTCTGAGCCAAAATCCCAGGGACCATCAGTTAAACCTTAGACAGGTGGGTTCGGCCACTGTAAATTCCACAGGGTCCAAGCAAATTTACCTCACTCCAAGAGCATTTACTCTTAAAACATCTCGTGCCATCCTAGCACTTAAAATGATTACATAACCCCTTTTCTTCATTTTCCAGTCGCTATGCGTGGCACGTGAAAGCAAACACGGCTTGAGGAGCGAAGTCCCCATAAAGCAACTTCGCGGGAGTCAACCCACGGACCACAGCTGTCACCCCGACTATTTTCCTAGGCAGAAACCCGTAGCTGGGCAAGTCCAGCTCACACCTAAAGTTAACCAAAACAAAAAAGCATCTCCCCAGCCCACACCTGAAGACCATGCTCTCCTACCTCCCAGGCTGATAGCCAGCGGACGAGCTAAGGAGGCTGATCATAAAAGACTGCAGGCTGCGGCTCTTCCTCCCAGAGAACCGAAGGGCGGGGAGGATTGGAGATGGAGGGGGGAAGCGGACAGCGAGGGGCCCGGAGCCCTGCCCGCCGGGGCCCTCCAGGGAGAAACTGGGGGAGCTTTTCTCCACTGCGGATAAGGGGCTTCAGGTACCCCCCTGCTGCCCACACTTGCCGCCGCAGGCAGGACCCGCACACCGGCACCGCGGGCCTTTCCTCCCAGCCCCGGCAGAGTGTCTCACCTGGTTACACGGCGGGCTTCCAGCGGTAGCCTTGGTTCAGACTGGGGAGGTTCAAAGCCAGGAAAAGCTACCGTCCCCTCACTGAAAATACTGCCGAGGATTCAAAAGAGCCAGAGCGAAGAGGGAAGAGACAGGTCCAGGGAGGGAGTTGGATGGGGGGAGCGCCTTTTGCCCCCGTAAAACGCCGACCCCACTCAGAGTTGAGCCCCGAAGTTACAGCTCCAGGGAGCGGCGTGGGTCCAGAGGAATACATTCTTCCCTCAGAAACCCGCGTACACAAAAGTTTAAAAGAAATCCATCCCGCACCACCCTCCCTTTTCCTTCACGTACCCACACACTTTACCTGTTTTTATGACGGGCTTTTAATAAATTCCTTCCAAAGGGAGCCATGATCCCAGCGGCAGAAGCATAACATCAACGATCCACAAACAATTCGAGGGTGTTCCCTTCTCCCCTATTTTTTTTTCCCTGAGAGCCTTCCAGCTTCTTAATAGTCACTGAGCGTAGCGATGAGCTGGAAGTTGTGCAATTTACTGCTAACTTTGAACTCCGGCTTGCTGCTGCTGCACCTTTGGAGTCCTGCCCAGCTGCAAACTTGAAGGAGGCGTTTAGGAGCAGGAAAAAGAAAGGCGGGGGGGGGGGGAGGAGAGGGATACGCACTTGCTCCTGTGATGTGAAGTTATGCACAGAATTTGCTAAACTTTCAGCCTTGTCACCCGCAGGGTACCAGCCAGCAAATGGGAAAGAAGGGGTTTTGCTCCGGTGGGAAACTCAGTAAAAACAAACAACAAAAGGACTGAAAACTTTACCCGGGAGGCTCCAGCCACTTCAGGTCAAGTCGTTCAGCTCAACATCAGCGTTAATGAAGGGCGAGCTATAGTTGTCGCGCCAGTTCTTAGTTCACAATAACCTGCCTTTTCAGTGAGTCTTTACAAGGTGTTGGACAAGTAATGGGAAGATGAAAGGAAAAAGTCACACCTCTGTGGTCCTTCTGCCCTCCCTGGGTTTTTAAGTAAACGAGCTATTTACATGAAAAGCCTTCCAGACTAAAAGCAACTCCGAAAAGCTTATAAGCACGGCCTAGCAGAGACCGAGCGAGGCAGCAACGCGAAAAGCTCAGTTCGTGCTGTAATGTTTCGGGACCTTTTTTGTTATTATTTTAAGCTGGCTTCGCCAGAAGGGAAATGAACACACACTACAGTTCCTGTTAGCTGCAACCCCCTGGGAACGAAAGATTTGGAGTGAAGCTTCCTATTTTTTTCTTTCTTTTTTTGTTCTCCCTCCTCCGTCCTCCAGTGTGGAGAGGAGCAGGGGAAAACAGAGCCATAGTACCCCAAAGGCTGGTTGATGCTGTTGGTTGAAGGTCCCGGGTCGGGAGGTGGGTGGGAAGTTCCCAGCACAATCCTAATCTACCCTGTCCCTCTGCTTTTTGAAGTTAATACAACAGGTACATGTTAGCTGTAAATCACTCCCCCCACCCCCACTGCCTTGTTTCTCAGATATTACAGGGCAAATTATTTATGTGGCCGCCCAAAGGTGCAGCACAATGGGGAACTGTTTTACTAACCAAAAGGGGTGGTTAAACAGGAGCCTACCAGAGTAAGGGCTTATCTGAAAAAAGGCTTTTTCTTTTCCTAAAATTCCCCTTTCCTCCCTCAGTCAAGGTAGTCACAGCAGCCTGAAGAAAACAAAGCAAAGGCCCATTCCATGGTTTACCTATTACTGGCTGCTCTGGGAATACCCAACATATTTTCAGTTCAGTCCCACGCCTCTAAATTCCCTGAGCTGTAACTACAAAGAGAGGGACCGGAGCCTTTTAAAAGCCTTGTTTGGGTAATCATCCGAACAACACAAAAATAGGGAAGCTGAAGAGAAACAACTTTCAGATTTCTTATCCTGCTGACAGGGTGGATTTTGCATAGTCTGATTCTGGCATTCTAAACATAAAACCAAACAGATTAAATCCATGGAAGTCTTTTCTTTTGCATTGAATCAGGTTACATATGCCACATAATAGTTTTCTTTATATCTGAAGGACTGGGAAAATTTTTGAGTCCCTAGGAGTTGTTCAAGGCATATTTGGCATAAAAATCAAATCAGTGTAGAATTTCCTAGAATAATTGTTATTCAAATAACTATTTTTATTGGCAGCGGTAAAATGGAATAGCTTTATCTACAGAATATTATTAACTTTTCATTATGAAAGTAAATGGATCTTGAAAATATTTGTAGCTGGTTTTATTACTTCTGAATAGTCATCTCACAGTTTCATTTAATTTAAATATTAAAATACCATGCAAATTGTTCCTCTTCTACTACCACATGCAAAATCATTTTCAACCAAAGATAGGTAATGTGGGAAACAGGTCCTTCTGCACAAGTAAGTCAAAATGCTGGTTACATTCATGTAGCTAGTCAAGGAATTGTAGGAAAGACTCCAGCAGACATTTTCCCCTGAGCTGAAGAAGAGGAGAAGGCTTTTAGTCTGTGTACTTTCACAATTAGGCTAACCAAAGCCAGGAAGAAAGTAACTGGACGCAAGATAAAGTCTTATAAAAATTAATAAAAGAGAGGATCTTAAGAATGAGGAACTTTGCTAAAAACAAGACCAAAGGACATTTTGTATATCCTAAATAAGTGAATAGAAGCTGTTTCACTTGGTATTCAGCTAATCTGCAGAACCCAAACAAAATTATCATAAGGGGCAAAAAGATTTACAGAGTTTATTCATACACAAAACCAAAACTAAAAACCAACACACACACACAAAAAAAAGAGGCAAAAACCCACAGATAATTCTCTCAGTAAGAGACATGAATTTCCATTCCAACCAGTCTCTAAATAGAGTAGGAATAGTAGCAGAAGATTTCAGAGGGACAGGTTAATTTTGTAGGCAGTGTTGACACAACAGTTCAGTTTGCTTGCCCTTAAACTTCCAAAGTTCCTCAAATTATCTGCATCTGTATGTACACGTCCTCAGTTTCCTTTAAACTCCAGCTCTGATCTACCAGGAATATTGCGCCAACATTCCAGACCAGGGCCCCGGCACTTCCCAGCGTGCCATGCATGGATGTAAAAAAGCAACCACTGCTCATGCCCTGAGTGTGGTCACTTTCTAATCGTGCTTTCTTCATGCAAAAATATAGAGGGCAAATAGCTGGTAACATGGCATTTTTCATACGTGATCTGATAAGCTCAGCCAGATTGTTTTCTGACACAGTATCTTCTCCCTATGAGAAGCAATGAATGAATGGCAGATAGCTTGGTTTGCAGGACTTAGTTTTTTAAAAATACTCAATAAAATACATTGAAATTGAGATAATCAGAAAAAAAGTGTCAACAATTCATTCTGGTGTTTAAAGGAGAAGGAAATAGAATTATAATCACCAGAGTATCACCTGCCACCTGGGTAAGCTTACTGAAAAATAAATCTGGACTGAAAGCTCAGGTGCTTAATCAGAAAGCTTAAAGTTAATAAATTGAAATGTTTCATTTGCCATCTTCCAAAACAGCTCATGCTGGGTGTTGTATACAGCTCTTTGGCAAAAATACTGCAGCATAGCAATGCTTTAAAACCCAGCTTTAGCCTTACCAGTCTACAGGTGTAGCTTGAAATTCACTTCTTACATGCAACAGAGTGTGCTACCGCTCTCTCCTTTCCTTTCTTACCTGCCACTTGGTTCCAGTGCCTATCTTGCTAAATCTCTGGGATCCAATCTGATTTCCTGGTAAGCTGATGTAATTCATTCAAATTCCAGCCCGGTAACAAAAGTTTGTCACTTCTGTTTGGGGCTGATTGGTGAGGTGAGTTGGCTTACCTCAAAATCAGACAAGATCAGTCAGACGTGATTTCTAGAGCTGGTGCAAGAGAAGAGCTGAACTATAAGCAGGTCTAAGAGAATGAAAGAGAGGAAGCAAAGTGAAAGGAGAACTTGGAAACTGGGGCAAGGAGCAAGACCTCCATCTTTGTCTGTGTGGTAGGGTAGCTTGGGAGCTCAGTGAGACCTATTCTAAGAGTGGGTTTACATGAAAATATTTCATCTTATCTAATAGCTTGCTGTCCTTAAAGATATGGAGGTGTCATTCCTCTCCCACAGACTCCTGAGCCTTTCCTTGTGCCAGGTCTGGTTGTGCTCACACAATTCAACTTTTTAAATGAATGGAAAATGGACTTAACACAGGAAAGTAAATAAGCAGCTTTTTGTTAGGCTAACTAGTTAAATTGGCTTACTGAGGTGTCAGACAATTGGCAGGACTGGCATGTGTGGAGAGAAACAGGACCCTGTGGCCAAGAATGTGGGCAGAGAGATGTAGAAGGAAGATGTCTCATCTGAGCAGCCCCGAACAGACAGATTGGTTCAGCCACGTTGTGTAACCCCATTCTGGCAGCAGTAAAAGATAATTTAGGAAAAGGAAAATTTGCCCATTTTTTTCTCTTGATTACTGTGCATAGGCTGTTTCTGATACCTTGGCTCCCTCATTTGAAAGCATTATAAATATTTATGTTTGCTTTAAGTGCAGCCATGTATATGGATACAAACACTAGTCTAGATAGTCCAGTAGAGTACAAGGGAAAGGTTAGTGCTGGGATTATAATGATTAAAAAGCAAGAAACTGGGTGATCCATCTTCAGAGAGGTTGTGGATCTGTGCTGCTCAATTTACTCAAGAAGATTTACAAAAGGGACTCAGAAGCCTAGTGGCTGTTGATAATCTGGAAAGTGAAGGTTGCTCATGAATGCAGAGTAATATCCCCTGAGCATAAAATCTAAACAAATTGTTAACTGTCACATCTCAGTAAACGTAATTTAATTGGGGCAGTTCAAGCAAAGCCTTAGGTCAGTGTTCTTGTACTGGTAAAATCAAACCCAAAACCAACCAACCAAATGAACAAACACAAAAAGGAAGTTAACAATTAATGAAAAAGGAATACAGAATGAAGTGGATAAAGCTCATTATGCCATTGTAAACTTCATTCTGAGCCTACATTTTGAATACTCCAAGTAGCCCATCTGAAAAAGGATATGGGGAGGGGGGAGGAAGAGGGTATGGAAGGGAAAGTAAATGACAGCAAGATAGTGTTAATATACATAATGAGTTAATATGTGAGGAGAAATTAAGCAGAGAGGTAAGGCACTTGAACCTGCAGAAAAGTGAGTATCTGATTATTATGACAGCTACAGTAATCCGTGTCAGGGAGAAAATAAATAGGAAACAGTTATTTCTCACAGTGTAAGTACATGGGCCTGCTGAAAGAAATAATCAGACAGCAAAGTTAAAATAAACGCATACAAGAAGATTGTACTTGTAAGGAAATGACACAACTGCCCTCTGACTGCAAATGTCAGGGAGAACAAAAGTGGCCAATGAAGGTCACAAAAATCACTGGGTTCTTCATTTTTTATTTCATCGGTCCAGGTGTATCTCAAACCTCTTTTGCTTTTCCCTCGCTGCTTCTACATCTCACTAGCTACTGGCATAGCCTAAAGTACAGTAAACCTCAGAGGTTACTTTTGGCTTGAAAATTGGTTCCAGATGTATCATCCCCTCAGCTGTTATGACCTCTGTAGAGCAGTTCCATGTAAAGATTTTCCTGTACTTCAATACAGCCCTAAACAGGCAGCTTGTCCTCCTATAAGTAGAATTTTATTCAGATTGAAAATACAGAACTATTTGCAAAGATTTTTGTATTCTACAAGCCCCAAGTTCTCCTAAGCACAGGCAAAGAGCAGCTCCCCAGATGCGGAGTCAAATTCTTTGTCTGCACATGACTGTTCCAGTCAAGACATTTTTAATCCACCCCCATTTCTCTTTCTCTCCTTGCTTTCATTAGGTCCTGAGATGATATCCTGTGACAGAATTTACCATTTTCCCAGTTTCCAACACTCTTCTCCCATATGTGTTCCCACTCTTTCCATAATGTTGTAAATGTCTGTCAGTTAGGTACTTGGACAGTTTGCAATAAAGAGGTTGAAGCAAATTAAGTGAGCATCGAAGTTTATGAAAGAACATCCTTCTGTTTCAGGGTCAATTAAATATAATGGTCCAAATAAGCTTTCAGCTCTCAAAACCCTTGAATTGCTGATTATCTGATGCTGGAGATAAAAAGACGACCTCACATTTACTCTTCTGCTTGTGTCTTCTCTCCATCTCTCTAGCAGACCCTTTTTCTTCATTATGCAGTTTTGATTAAAATATGTTAAGAGACATGAACTAAATTCTTAGCTGCTTCGTATTTGCACAGTAATCATGGAAATGGCACAGGATTAAATGATCTATTATCATCCTTTACTTAAAAAAAAAATCCCCTTGTGAAGATTATTTTTTGCAGCACGCTGTAGTAGTGGCTATATTCTTTAATGTGTCTTAGTAACAGCTCTGACTATTGTGCCATCTAAGTCAGAGTGAGCAGTTTAGATGAACTTCTGTATCCCAAAGTACTATACCTGAATCACCAACAACTGGTGTAGAGGATTTATCGCAAAACTTAAAAACTGATCTGAGCACACCCTTAAGAGCCCTAGCTCAAACTGCATCCATTGTGAAAGACACACTGGAAATGCACCAGGTACGCCAGAGAAACATCTATTACTGGAAAGGTTTAGAAGCTGAAATGACACAAAAAAACCACCACTTCCTTATTTAAAAATATGACAAAAATACTCTCCTGATGCAAATATAGGGTTCTAAACATCTTTAGTAAAATATATCTTTTATATATATATATATCTTTTATATATATTTATTCTATCTTATAATAGTATAATACTGTGATATATTAATATATTAATAAATTATATGCATTAATTCTATATATATAGCATTTTTTTCTTTCAAAAGACATATGCTAAATTTGCATAATATATTATCACCTACTCCTATGCTCTGAAAAAGTTTGTTGTTATTATGCTGCCTACACCCAGGGATAAGCAATAACGGTCCTTGCAGCAATCAATAAGAAAATTTGAACACAAGATCTTTAGATAAGCAATTGATAGTATTATCTTCAATTATTTGAGACTTTTAAACACATAGAAAGCAAAGAAATGCAGGAAGAATCTATGAAAATAGAACAGTCCCCCTGCCTTTAAACCTCCATTAATAATGGTGAGGAACTGGAATGGGTTGCCCAGGGAATTTGTGAATGCTCCATCGCTGGCGGTGTTCAAGGCCAGGTTGGACAGAGGGTTGGGTGACATGGTTTAGTGGGAGGTGTCCCCCTCCATGGCAGGGGGGTTGGAACTAGATGATCTTGAGGTCCCTTTCCAACCCTAACTATTCTATGATAC